>QRFJ01001656.1:365459-466316 GCA_006176705.1 Cocos nucifera | reverse complement strand
GCTTTGGCAGTGGAGACGTATCCGTCGGAGGCGTTGAGGGTGGAGCTGTCGGCGAAGACCGGGCCTATCGGATCGCCAGCTGCAGATGTGGTTCTGCCATAGGAGGTTGAAGGACCGGAAGTTCCCGCCGGCGAAGAGGCAGCGGAAGGAGGAGGAGGAGCCGCAGCCGCCTGCCGCGGTGGGGGGTGACTTGATGATGGGGTCAGGGGCTGCAGGGGCGGGGTTGAGCTCGAAACCCTTTGCAGGGGGGCTTGGGAGTGGTGGAGAGACAAGGAAGGCCGTCTCCCGGGCTGCTGCACCTGTCTCGAGGATCGCGTTGGAGATGTCGTCTGCTGGAAAGAGGTATCACGAGCCTCCACCGGGGCTGCTACCGATGGTGCAGCCGCTGCCCCTCTCAGTGGCCGAGCTCCGTGTGATTGCTTCTGTGGAAGCGCAGCTTGGGGAGCCGCTGAGGGAGGATGGACCCATTCTTGGTGTGGAGTTCGATCCTTTGCCGCCTGGTGCTTTTGGTGCTCCTATAGGTACAGATGTAGTTATACTAGCCATGATGGTAGCATATGCTATTTGTGAAGCGCTTTACTGGGCAACTCTTTTTAAGATTTCTATCAGGGCTAGAGATGGGTGGTGTTGCTACTGCTTTGAGTTCTTTGACCTGCAATTGCTAGTCTCTATTGGAACATTTTTTGGATTATGGGCTTCAACTTGTTCTAGATGCTTAACTAATCATAACCGTAGTTTATACTTTTCAAGAGTTTGTTTCTTTAGATCTTCTGATATATTAATATATCATTCTAATGTCCATTTCAATTCACTGATATTGGGAATTACATGTTATTGTTCTAGATTCATGATGATGGAGTTTCTTTTCTGTTAATACTCTTAGATTTGAAGTAGGAGCTAGGGAAGCTTTTCTAGTAGTTATATCCTTATTTCTTGTGGTTTTCTTGTGACAAGGAAATTTCCAAAGCAGGGCAAGGATATTATGCATGAGAAATAGATTGTGGTAAAGAGGCTCCTGCTCATGTTAGTTATTTCATGAAATTACATTATCTAGTTGTGTAGGTCTGTTACCTCTACTTTTATTATCCTCCTTAGAATCCTAGAAATGTTTCTTTTGGAGAACACTCTATAAGGTGCACTGTTCAGATGATTGAGGGGATAGGTGTTTCTGGTAGTTGCATTATTGCCACATGAGATTGGCTGGAACAAGAATTTTGTGCAGCTCTGTCATTGTTTCATTTTAAGCTTAATAATTCTATTCTTTTGAATTGAACTTAACATACATTGTATTGACTTCTACTAAATCACTGGCTGCATTGGATTATCACATTTTGTCCACTAGACATGGTAATTTTCTGATGTGTTGGGCTGTTCAGACATTTGATTTCAACCTGTAAAGTATCCGAGGAGTTTGCTCACAGCCCTTAAATTTTTTTCACATCATACAAACGTATCCATTTTTTAAGTTGTTGTCATCTTGTCATGGAGTGCTTTTCATGATTTTTGTCGGAAAATATTTATTTTCCCTACTGTGGTCCAGCAAGATGAAACTAAAACCTGTTAATAATTAACTTTGATTTTTTATGGTCAATTTTAAGAACACAAGCATTGGTACTGGTTCATGTTTGCTGACAAAACAGTTTGACATGACCAGGAAACCAAGATATTAGGTACTTTTCCATGCAAAAAAAATATAACCTTTTATGTAATAGATTTTCAAGAGTTTGTTACACTGGTACACATGACTTGTGACTACATGAAAAGTCACTAATTTTTTGGATGGATTCAAGATTTCAGGTTCGTCTAGTTGTGGTTGCTAAGTAGATGCAGTTTTCTCTAAGTTTTTGAGCTACTCTCTGAAGAATGATGTAAAAGGCATGGCCCCTTAATAGTGATGAAAATCTAAGCTCTGTATCACACGTCTGTCAAAAAGGGAGTTTAAGTTTTTGCCAAAAGTAGAGTCATTGTATTAGTGTCAGGATAAGTTTGTCTGCTCTCTTTTAGGGCACAAGCATATTTTAGATAATGTTTTGATAATCCCCTTTAGCAAACAAGGGAGGAAATCGTTTCTATAGGTTTCCAAACTAATTTTGCAAGAAATAAAGGAAAGAAATGAATTAGAAAAAAGGAAATTTTTTAAAACATTCATTAAAAAATAGAAAAAATAAATATATGAGAAATTTCTTATAATATTTGGTGACTGTTGATTACTTGGTTAAAAGATTTTTATTTGGTAGACAATCTGCAAAGACTGATAAACACAGCATTTACATTATATTGCAAGATAAAGAAAATGTTATGCAGGGATTTTTTTTTTTTTTTTTTAGTTTGCATAATTAATACTGGATTCTTGTCAGTATGACTTTATGTGTGAGGTGGCACATGGTGGTTGGCAGCTTCATATGCCCATTAGGCAGTTAAATTATTATATGCTCTGTAATGCATGATATGATGCCATTTATCAGATTCATATTGTGATCAAGTTGATATCAGTTTGATGCTGTTTACTATTCTGTGCTGGATGTATTGCGGTTTGTTTTTTAAATTCAAAATAGTGAAGTATGTTGAACCTAAACATGTGAGTGATGTGAGGATGATGACTGGTGGGGTTGCTAAAGGCTTTTTATATTGATACAAGAAACCCAAGTTTGACCCTGCCATCACCCTGATACTGGACAGGCTTCCACTCATCCTAATTTTCAGGGGAAAAAATGTGAGTGATGTTGTTTGTGCAGTCAATGAGCTGCCTTTGAATTTGTTGGTTCTTTTTATCAAGTTGGGTGGCGCCAGAAGCCCTATAAGGGAGTGAAATTCTTTTGCCAGTTATTTATTGCCTGTACTACCATACACTTTTTAGGATTTTTGCAAATGACATAAACATATGATGATGAGTATGGGGCAGATGCAGTATCTTGAGGCATAACATTTATAATCCTTCAGATCATCTGGTATATGTCTTTATAATGCAACTCGTTGTAATTGGACCTAGGTACCTTGTGCATAATGTTCCCAGTGTATTACCTTGACCTCAAATGGGAGAAAAGATGGTCATTTTTTCCTGTTTCCAGGCCAATGCAGTGCCTTCAATTCTGGCCACATTCATTCCATTCCATGGATATGAGCATCAAATGTTTACCTCTATATAATTAATTTTTTTCCTGTCATTCTCCAAATGCGGACACCAAATCCTGGTGATATACATACATGCAGGAACAGGCACTCCTACATATATATGTGGGTATGCATGTTTTTGGATGCTTTTGCATTCAGGTATATAGCATATATGCAATGCTGCATGTGAACATTTACATAGTTATACATGTATATATGTGGCTTTCGACATGTTGTTCAAATCAGTGCAGATATATTGAACTGGAAAGTCCCATGTAACATGCACTCTTGAGTAACCCTGTGTCTGAATAAAGTGATTAATAAAAGGTTCGTCTTAGATTTAATATCATTACTGCTATCACGATGAAGAATTGCTAGCATATGCTTAAGCTATTTCATTAAGAGATTTTTTGCAATCCAGATATACTAGGAAACTGAAGGCCCTCTTATCATAGTTGGTTGTTGTTGCTTATTATGTTCTTTGTGAACTACAACTTCGACAGATATCTTTCTTAAGGTGGGCTGAAATATTCATCTATGATAGGATCCGGCTCATTTTTGATTCTGGATTTGCAAGCTAGATATTGGTAGCATTTACCTTCTTGGTTCCTAAAGAGGGCAGAAGGTACATCAAGCTTGTGTATGGCAAACTAGTAATTACATGGCGGTTTCTACCTTTTAGTTTGATATACAATCAGCTTTGATTTGATGAAAAATACTAGTCATGTCTAGGCATGCATTGACAATAGTGGTTTTCACACTAGCATCATAGTGAATTTATACAGAATCGATGTCTTCATATCCAAGGGAGAAGAAGGGGTGTGTAACAGCAGATTTCTTTATTTTTTGGTTTGAATAAGCATCAAATACTAGCTTTGAAGTTTTAATTCAGACTTCTTTTTTCAAAGAAAATATATAAATATTCAGTTTATATATCGGGTCTTCCAAATAAGAAAGTCATAAATATCAAGGCCAAATTGTATTAATGTATAATGATCGATGATGCCACTCACCTGGAGTTCACGTCTTCTGTTTCTTACGAGTTGCAAGTATGTATTTTGTGAATCAGTCTTGTCAATCAGATATTATATTTTACTTATATTTTGATTGATTGCTGATGCTGATTATATGCAAATTCTCCAACTTATTCTCTTTCTTCTTTTACAGCAATGCCGTCACAGCAGAAGCAGCCTTTGCGACCTTATGATGGCAAAATGTTTGAGAGGCATGATGCAAAGGTGATTAAGGTCTTCTATTTTGCCACTATCTTCTATCATACTCTGCTGCTATTGGCAAATTTGCATTTGGTTTGCATCCCTGGTTTTATGATTTGATAGGCTTTTGATTTAACATTTCCAAACCTAACACCTTTTAGTATTGATATGTCCTACAGTCTCTAGGTTAGCGTTCTGAGTTTGGATTTATCTTTTGCAGAAGAGAAATCATATATTCCATTCAACATTTGGAATACTCTGGCTTTTGTTTGCAGGCATCAACTTTCTTGCCTAGCGTAGAACATTGTTTAATGCCAAGTTCATCTAATGGGAAGAGGAAGCCGGCGGTTGGAGGTTCTAATGTAGTTCATCCTCAGATGGGTCCAAGGGCTCTTCATGAATATCAGTTTCTACCCGAGCAGCCAAGTGTCCGGTCAGAGGCATATGACAGGGTCCCTCAATCTCATTTCTATGATTCTTCAGTGGATGCTCCTGGTACCAGGATTCAATCTTTAACTTCAGGAGCGCAATATTTGCATGGAAATGAACAGCTGGCTCCTAGTTACACTTTTCAAGGCCAAATGTCGGGTGCCAGCCTCTTGTCTCATCAAGGCAGGCAACAAATTTATTCTGCAGTTGCAACAGAGTATGAGACTGCTCCGCACAGCAGCTCTTTTGCCAGTGCTCCAAGTGACACTCAATTTGGTGTTCATCAAGTCATGGGATTAGAAAATCCATATTTATCATCTGATAGGAGGATTTTTCGTGATGAAGATTCTTCTCGAATGGAGAGGAAACGTAAGGTATGCAAGGCCTAGTGACCAAGCTTCTTCTGATCCTTTTTTTTTTTTTTTTTAATAAATTGGTTCTGTTTTTATGTAAACTCTCAACATATGCAGAGTGAAGAAGCAAGAATTGCAAAGGAGGTTGAAGCCCACGAGAGGCGGATACGGAAAGAGCTTGAAAAACAGGATATTTTGAGAAGAAAGGTGCTGCTATTTTTTCTTAATGTTTGTCTCTGATGACGTTCATTAACTGCTTGCTGAACGTAAGACTTCTATCTACAGAGAGAGGAACAAATGCGGAGGGAAATGGAAAGGCACGACCGTGAAAGAAGAAAGGAAGAAGAGAGGATGATGCGTGAAAAACAGAGAGAGGAAGTGAGAGTTCAAAGGGAACAAAGGCGTGCACTTGAGCGCAAGGAGAAATTCTTGCAGAAAGAAACCCGAAGAGTAAGTATCTCGACAGTATAGACTTTTGAGTTTCCTTTTTACAAAGTAAATTAATATGTTTCTCTTTGGGATGAGTTCAGGCTGAGAAGATGAGGCAGAAAGAAGAACTGCGAAGAGAGAAGGAGGCTGCAAGGCTTAAAGCTGCTCATGAGAGGGCTACAGCTCGCAGGCTTGCTAGAGAATATATGGAGCTCATTGAAGATGAGCGCTTAGAACTAATGGAGTTGGCTGCATCAAGTAAAGGATCGTCCTCAATTTTCTCACTTGACTGTGATACTCTGCAGCAGCTAGATTCATTTAGAGGTAATTTCTTTTTATAACATATAGAGCTCAGCTGCGAAGTTGCCTTGTACATTTATTGCTTTTGGAACATGAAGTTTGGGAAGTGACATGAATTAGTTTCAGTTAGAAAAATTGATTTTTGTTGGTGAAGTTACAATGTTTGCTTATAAGCATGATTAATGTTTTTTATTTTCTGCTATATAAATAGAAGTCAACTTGAAGGATGCTCAAAATCCATCATGAAGAATCTTATGAACTTTGATCAGTAATTCAACACTTTTATGTGCTTCAGATATGTTGAGTTTATTTCCGCCCATATCAGTGCAACTGAAGAGGCCCTTTGCAATTCAACCTTGGATGGATTCTGAAGAGAACATTGGGAACCTTCTTATGGTACCTTTTTTCTGATCTGGCTATTATACATATGTTTGCTTAATATTTCATGTTCAAGTTGATTACTCTTGTGATGGCTTTGTTTTGAAGAAACATCTTTTGTTGCTTGAACATACTTTTATTTTATTTTATTTTGGATATCAGACATACTAAGCTGGATTTTGCATGTGTGATTTGTTTTTATAATGTAAGAAAGCTGGTGATTTTCTTTATAGCTTTCATGAGTATGGATTTACTAAAGTTCTATTTACACTTAATATGATGCTTTCTTGTTATGTGTTGATGAGTTATTTTTTCCAACACATTAAATGCCACTGTCTATCAATTTCAGGTTTGGAAATTTTTAATTACATTTGCTGATGTCCTTGGGCTTTGGCCATTCACTCTTGACGAGTTTGTTCAATCTCTCCATGATTATGTGAGTCCTCTCTACATATGTTTTTAATCATCTGAGCTTTGTTATATCATGTTTTCTGCATCCTGGAATTATTTGCTGTTGCGCCAGTGCCATAAACAATGTGGAAGTCTGAAGTCAGGAGCATGAAGTTTGCAAGGCACTAGCTTGGTCTATGATTAGTCTTGAGTCTAGACTCAGGTTGACATTAAAGATCAATGCTTGTCTGGATATATTGTTTTTGGACTAGCTAGACCCATCTCCATTTTATATACCTGATTTATTCAAATATTTTAATGCTTTCTAAATTTGATCATGGACTGGTAGAAGTATCTTTTCCACTTATCGCCACTGTTGGCTTGATCTGGAGCGAGCTTGCTTCCAGTCATGTTATGCCCCAATGCTCAAACTCAACTTTGCATATATGCAGAGATAGATATATGACTACTAGCGTCTTGCACCTGCTCTGTGCACCACTTATACCATGCAGTATGTTTCCAAAATTTAAAATTTTGGGGGTTTGTATTCTATCTCCCTGATGAAGTGCAAATGATGATAAAATTGTATATTGGGAAATAGTTCAATGTTTTTTTGAGGCATTGTGGTGGATTTTGTGAACTGTTAAGAGCACTTTTTTTTATGAAGGCACTTCCTTGGAGCTATCTCTCTTTAAAAATAATATTTAAAAAGGGCATATATATTGATAAGGAGTGCATATATCTTCATCCACTATCTAGTCAGGCCAAACTCCTTCAAGGAGATTGTGTAATATCTAGTTAGGATAAATGTGTGGTCGATCCTAGATGATACTAGTTTGTTTCCCAGTTGCCAACCAAGTAAGCAAGCTTGGTTTTGCTGATCTAACATTAAGCTTTCCCAGGACTCAAGACTGCTGGGGGAGATACATGTTGCTCTATTGAAATCTATCATTAAAGATATTGAGGATGTTGCAAGGACTCCAGCTATTGCAATGGGAGCTAACCAAAATAGTGCTGCTAGTACAGGAGGAGGTCATCCACAGATTGTTGAAGGGGTGTGTTGGTGTTTTGCACATGCTTTGTACTTTCATTTCTCAATATTGCTTTGTGTTTAATGTATTTCCTTATTTTTCAACTTTCACTGTCATTGTAGGCATATGCTTGGGGCTTCAACATACGCAGCTGGCAGCGCCACTTAAATTACTTGACATGGCCCGAAATATTGCGACAATTTGCTTTGTCAGCTGGATTTGGGCCTCAATTGAAGAAAAGAAATGTGGAACATGTTTATTTCCATGATGACAATGAGGTATCCTTGCCCTGATACAAGCTTCTAATATAATGTTCACATCTTAATCTAATTCCTGCAAAACTTTGGTAAGCATCTTTAGACCTGCCTTGGTTGATGTGGCTATAGACATTGGTGTTACTGATATTGTCTGGATACACATTTCTCATAAAGAATTAAAGAACTGCAGTTAAAGGGTCAGTCTTAATAATCATTTCAGAAGACAATAGACAATCGCCCATTTGGGATTTTATTTGTTAACAAGATTAGGCATTAAAAAAATGCACTTTGATTGCTTCACGATGGAATTTCAAATTTGTCCCTTGAGTTTTTCCTCTAGTACAAGTTTTAATATGCTTTATAATTAGTAGTTTGTATTTGTCATGAGAATCATGGGTTTGCAGGATGTCCCAGTAGGATACAAACTAGGATTTGAGTCCCAGCAGGATATCCTACGGGACACTAGGATGGGTTGTCATCCCATGTATCAGGATAGGACCATCCCGCCATCACCTTAGTATCTTGATTGGCACATCTTGGGACATTCTTTATCCCATATGTCAGGATGGTAATGTGTCCTGTTCCATGAGAAAATTGGGACAGCCATGGGATACAAATATAAATATACTAGTACCTGATTCGTATTTGCTGAAAGAATATGGATACAAATATGGCTATACTATTGTCTAATTCATATTTCTATCCGATATGGCTTGTTGCTTCTACAAATAACATTTTATTTAACTTGACCAATAAGCTACTACTGTCCCTTTTTTGGTTTGATCAATAATATGCTAGTTTTCATTATTGAATTCCATCCAAAGTCCGATTTATATTTGAATAATATTCTAATATTCAATATCCATATTTGGAGAGAGAAAACATGAAGGAAAAATTGTCCCTTTTTAATGTATTATCTCAAGTCATTTTAATTGTGTAATTGATACTGACTTGAATATATGCATGTGCGATTAGAGAAAATATGGATATAACCATGGTTTACTGTAGCGGACCGAACTGGTCGGTATAGGGTGAACCAAGTCAGATCGGCGGGGAATCGGGACGGTTCCAACCAGTTTTTTTGGTTGAGTCAGTTTGGATACGGTTCGGTATGGTACAGTATGGTATAGTCCGGTATAGCCTGGTTTGGTCTGATTTTTTTTTTCGTCGTTGGATAGGATTTTTTTGAATTTTTTATTATCGATATGGTACCGTATCGATCAACAACCGATATGTTGTTCGATGCTAGTATGTAAAACCTTGGTTATATAACTAATATCTGACTTGTATTTTTAAAACAAATATGGATATTTACTTGAATATATGCACGTGCATGAGTACTACTATTTCTTTGGGGAGAAAAATTATCCCTCTTTTGGGCCTGATCTAATGATACTTTGCTTTCTTAATAGATTGTCTCGTCATTTTAATTGTGTAACTGATATGGTTTTGAATACATGTGCATGGTGCATTTGATTGTATAAAATCATGTCCTTGAATTCTACCTTTTTGGAGCTCAGAAGATTTCTCACTCTTTCTGCTGATTCCTCACACTACACCTTATCATTTTCTTAACAATATCAGCATCAATCACTTTATAGATGAATATTTTTTTTTAAAAAAATATTATGCTCATGTTGTGTTACTACTCAAGTAATAAGCATGCTTTTGAGGGTCCTATCAGTTGTTGGCCGTTTATCCATTTTAGTGGAGTTTTTACAAAATTTTCTTTTGATTGTCAGGGTAATGATGGTGATGATATAATTTCCACTTTACGGGATGGTTCAGCTGCTGAAAATGCAGTTGCATGGATGCAAGAAAAAGGTTATACTCATAGACGTAGATCTCGGCACCGGTTAACTCCTGGGACTGTCAAATTTGCCGCTTTTCATGTCCTTTCTCTTGAGGGAAGCAAAGGCCTCACAATACTAGAAGTTGCAGACAAGATTCAGGTATGTCTCCTGTCAATTGTCGAATTCTTCCTCTCCATGACCTGTTCATCTGAATTTTGTTTTGCTGTCCCTTCATTGTCAGAAATCTGGTTTAAGGGATCTCACGACAAGCAAGACACCAGAGGCATCTATTGCTGCAGCATTGTCCAGAGATACAAAACTTTTTGAAAGAACGGCTCCTTCAACATACTGTGTGCGACCTCCTTTTAGAAAAGATCCTGCTGATGCAGAAGCTGTACTATCAGCTGCACGTGAAAAGATGCGAGTATTCCAAAATGGACTTTCAGATTCTGAAGCTGAAAAGGATACAGAAGATGCTGATGATGCTGAAAGAGATGAAGATTCTGAATGTGACGTTGCTGATGACCCTGAAGTTGATGATGCCAGTATTGAAGCAAAACTGAACGAGAATGTTCCTTTTGCAACTGAATTAAAAGATACTAGAGCATCAACTTCCCTAGGTATTAACAAGGAGGCAGTTTGTGATGAGGTCGAATTAACTTCACGGAATGTTTCTAGGAATGTGGAAAAAGGTCATTCGGTTCCTCATGAAAATTCCAGAGTGATAAGTGCTTCAGGTGCTTCCCAGTCCCTTGATGTTGATTCAAACTGCCATGGGGTAGCTAATGCTGACATGGAGGACATTGAGGTTGATGAAAGCAACTTTGGTGAACCATGGGTTCAGGGACTGACAGAAGGTGATTATTCTGATCTTAGTGTTGAAGAGCGTGTTAATGCCGTTGTGGCGTTGATTGGTGTGGCTATTGAAGGAAACTCCATACGTGTTATTCTTGAGGTAGCAATTTGATTATTTTTGTACTATGTTTTCTCTTTTGTTTCTATTTGTGACCTGTCATCTAAAGCAGAGTCTTTCAGGAACGTTTGGAAGCTGCAAATGCTCTAAAGAAGCAAATGTGGGCGGAGGCACAGCTCGATAAAAGACGTTTTAAAGAAGAGTATGCAAGCAAATTACAGTATACTTCTTTCACAGGGGGCAAAGCTGAGGCAACCCAAACAAATGCCGCAACAGAGGGAGGTCAAACTCCACTACACACTGTTGAGAATCAGAGCTGTGATGGGAATCCGAATACCATCAACAATGACCAGTATCTTGAGCAAAACAGTCAGATCAATGTTAGTAATGCGTCTGCTGAGAAGAATTCTTTAGGGCAAGATTTTTCTACAAATGCAGATACTCTTCCTCTTCAACAATATGGATATGCAGCTGAGAAATCACGTTCCCAGTTAAAATCATACATTGGTCACAAGGCAGAACAACTATATGTGTACAGGTCACTGCCCTTGGGTCAAGATCGTAGGCGTAATCGGTACTGGCAGTTTTCAACATCTGCTTCACCAAATGATCCTGGGTCAGGAAGAATCTTCTTTGAGTCCAAAGATGGCTTTTGGAGGCTTCTTGATTCAGAGGAGGTGCTCATCTCTTTTGTTTTAATAGTTAGAATTTTAATTGTATTTTCCTTCTTTTAGTGGAGGATGCATGCTTACTCTCTGAGCTGAATCTGTTAGTGACAAATTGACTAATTAGATAAAAGTTGCAGTCAACTACGTAGTTAGCAAAACAAATTTGAATTTAAATTTCAGGTGCTAAATTTAAGTTGTCTGCTCCTTTTTTTCATGCCATTTTTTGATATCTTCCTTTTTTTAATACTTGTTCTCTTTGTTAGATGTTTATATATAGTAAATTCTGTGTTCTTTAATTGGTTTGGAGTGCGTGGTGCAATAGTTCTTGTCATGTTCACAATAATTTCATGTACAGTGCATTTCTGAATTTGCTGGATCAACTTTTTTTTTTCTTTTTCCATTTGATTCAATAAGCACAGTTTATATCAATGCTGCCACAGAATTAAAGTATGTAAAAGCTTGATTGGCATGTTGAGAATTGCAAACTGTGCTAGTATAATGGCAAGATACAGATCCAGGAGCTGAAGGGGCTAATAATGAATGGATAGGGCATAGGGGAAATAGCTTAGTGAATGTCTCATGTTGCCAAAAAATGAACCACCATATAGACTAGGTAGGAAACTTCATCCTTTCTTTTTCTTGATTATTTAATCTTGCATTTTTTAAGCTCATAATTATTGCATGGGCATTTGTAGTTCAGTCTACCTACTTCATTTCATTTCCAAAATTATTGTCAACAAAGAATCGTCATTCATTCTTTTTTCATTCATTTCTTATCTAATGAAAGGAGGAGCATTCTTATAGCTATGAATAAGAATGAGGGGCCATGTCAGACACTATCTGGATCACTAGTATAATTTCCTTCCATCCTTTGCTTGTGCATATCATGCAACATTTACTGGAGGAATGATGTGTTTGTTCCTTCAGAGCTCACTATCTTAGGTTCTACTAATTTCTATCAGTCGGGCTTAGGGTGGCATAGGCATCAAAAGAAGGCGAAGTTCATTCTTTTGAAGTAAATCACTATTGAAGTTTTACATATACGAAACTAGTTGAGCTATGCTGTTTTGTAATCTTGGGCTCGTTCATGACATATACTTAAGTATTGAATGTGACACATGATCCTTGTGAATTATGCTTTTTTTGTAATACAATGTTTTCCTTAATAAAAATGCAGGCATTTGATGCTCTTCTAGCTGCCCTAGATACACGTGGTATTAGAGAGTCGCATTTGCATTCTATGTTGCAAAAAATTGAGACAACATTCAAAGAAGCAATTAGGAGGAAAAAACGTACCACCTCTCTGAACTCAGCTGGAGGTCCTGCAAAAGGAGGGGCTACTGAAATGACATCAAGTCCTGATTGCAGCACCGAATTTGATAGTCCCAGCAGTACTCTCTGTGGTCTTACTTCTGATGCTTTGGAATTCTCGAAATCTTTCAAGATTGAACTTGGTCGGAATGAGATTGAGAAGAATGCAGCTTTGAAGAGGTACCAGGGCTACCTAAAATGGATGTGGAAAGAATGCTACAATCCTCATATGTTGTGTGCCATGAAATATGGGAAGAAAAGATGTTCTGAGCTGCTACAAACTTGCCATTTCTGCTACCAGTCTTACTTAGCTGAAGAAAGGCATTGCCCTACTTGCCACAAGACATTCAAAACCTTTCATAATGCTGATTCAAATTTCTTAGAACATGTGACTCAGTGTGAAGAAAAGCGAAAAATGGACTCTGACTGGAAAATGCAAGTGTTGGAATCTTCTCTTCCCATTGGGATCAGGCTGCTTAAGGCACAGTTGGCTGTGATTGAGGTGTTGTGACATTGCTTTAGTTTTTTTTTTTTTTTTTAAAAAAATTAAATTTATTTAATTTGCTATTGTTTTTTCTGGTTATCTTCACTTTTGCGTTCGCTGTATTTGTAGGTCTCCATTCCAGCAGAAGCTCTTCAGCCTTTTTGGACTGAAGGATATAGAAAGTCTTGGGGTGTAAAGTTGCACTCCTCGTCATCCGCTGAGGAACTCTTTCAGGTTGCATTACTTTTACTTATCAACCTCACAATGTTTAATATGTGATATGATCATTTTAATTTGGTTTTTTCTACTAATTATACTAAACTAATAGAAACCAATAATGTAAAATAACAGTTTTTCTTGTTTCACCACTCATTGAAATTCTTTACTCAATGGGAGGAGCATCATAATCCTTGTGTCCATCTAATGCAAGTTTCAATGGCCTGTTTGCTGTTTCACTTTTTCCTTGCAGTAAATTAATGCTTCCTGTTGGCATTAGATGTCTTCATGAAATTAACTTTGCATTAAGGTAATAAGTTTCAATGCTAGTGCTAGGAAATTGATAAATATGGTTTCATTAGTTTTTGGTACTTTAAGTTGTTTGATGTTTGGTTGCTTTGGCCCTCGTTGGCTTTGGGAGCTTAGCTGTTCTGTTGTCATTGATCAAAAGTATCAGTGGCCCTGACCTGAAATGAACACAATTTAGGGGAAAGATCTTCAAATTAATCAGGGTGAAACAGGTTCCAAGCTCGTAATTTTTGATTGAGCATTCCAATTGGTTTTCTTTCTGGATGTGGGATTCCTGGATTGTTCACTGTATTTTCCCCATCCTTTTTGCTTTTGTAGAATATGAATGTAATGTTGAATGCTTGTTATATTAATTAAATGAAACAAGAAGTAATGCATCGTGATCATGGTGCAGAATTGGCTCCCCACATGAGTTGACACTGAATCTATTTATTCTTTTTAAATTACAATGTTTTTCTTTCGAATTTCTTATTCTGACATGGCATGACATGTGTGCCATCGCCCATGCATTGGTGCCAAAACTTGAAACCTTAATTATGATTCAGTTAATTACTCATTGAAAGCTAACAAAAATATAGTATAGAAGTGACCATGATTGAAGATTAGACCTGTTCATGAACTGGGCTAGGCTTTGCTCAAACAATTTACTTAGGCCCGGGCTAGGCCTGGGCTTCAGGCTTTTTGACCCCTTTTTTAATTTTTTTTAAAAATGCTTAAATTTATTTTACAAATAATGCTAAATATGAATATTTAAATATTGCCAATAGCCTATGACATGTCTATTACCCTATTAAGTTCAAATGCCATCAACGATTGTCAATTAACTCTACAAATACATCAAACATAAACGATCAACACAAAATTTTGGGCAATACGGGGGCCCAGGCCGGACTTTAATCCCCAAGCCCTAAGTAGGCCTGTTGTCCAGGCCTAGCCTGACCTGCCAGGCCTAAAACCTTGCCCCAAGCCCACCCAAAAGATTACGGCTTGAGTTGGCTGGGACCGTGAACAGGTCTATTGAAGATGTATGTGCTATTTTCCTGGGATTTTGCTTGTAATTGTTACTGACTTTGTAATCCAATCAACACTGGTGGCACATTTTTGTGGCTTGAGAACATAAATTGTCTTTATTGCCCTCGGCAATTATTGACCATCGCAAGGAATGCCTCAAATGTTATAATTCATCTGTTTAGCACCATGTGAATTTTGTCTGCTTCTTATCAAGGTTTTAGCTAGAGTGTTGGCAAGAAATATTGGCTTGTCTCTGACGAAATTCATAGTCATTGTTTAACTTTAAGTTACTGCATCAATAATGAAGATAATGATTAATACTTTGTTCCTTATAATGAAACAGTTTGGTGTACACGTGCACTGGTTTGAATTGTTATAATGAATTAACTTTATCTTTTTGTTATTTCAATGTGTCATATTGTGAACGTAATACACTATAAAACGTTGTAAATACACATCACATGCATGTACAGTGATAGATTTGCATTTGCATGTAGTGGAAAAATTGTCCACATGCAGCTTGCAACACAGCATTTCCCACTTAATGTGCTGGCTGTCATGTGAATCAGATGAGCATGTAGGTAGTTCCTAGGAATCAGATGAGTGTGTATGGTATACATGCTGGCATGGGTACATAGCTCAACTCTCTTTTGTAAAACTGCCAGTAATACTTTTTTGTTGATTATTTTGTAAGTTCTTACTCATGCCTGGTGGAGGTATTGCCTGCTTACTCTCCACTTTTTAGTATTTGTAGACTTCTTTAACTTTCCACCTGCAGTTTCTCACTCCCTGCACATCATACTGTATTGGATAACCCCTAAATATTCCAATATTAGTCTTGCTAATGCTGGTTTTCATAGCCAAGTTCAGCCTGTAAAGGACTTTCCAATTCCAGTAGGAGGGAGGAGAGTTACCCAATAAAAAATGGCATAGAAATGATCCTAAGAATTGCAATGGCATAGGTATTCCGCATATATGATATGGACAAGTTGGAATAAAGTGCTTGCATAACATTAAAAATAAATGTTGTATTGTTATATCACAGAAGAAAATAGGCAGTAATACAGTTTGGAAAATATACCTGGTTCATCCTTCAATGTATATTTTGTACCAGTTGTTCTTTATCAGTATGCCTGTCAAAAGTAAATTGTCCTTATTTCATTGCATTGCCTGAAAGCAAGACAGCACACTGCTGCAACAGTTGCTGGTGGATTGCAAATTCAAGCATCTTGTTTGTTGAACATGGTATCAAGCTTCTTAACTGCATAATCTGAAGCATAAGCAGTTTATCTATGGATTTGTTGTACTCAAGGTTCAACGTCTCAGTACTGGATCCTCTATTGGTACCATCCATTACCGTGTTGGCACGCGGTTCAATACAATATGAGACAGCATACCAAGTGTCGGTACGGTACGAGACCAGATGGTATGGTATGCTCCGTGTGGGTGGTATGGTGGACCATGGTTGTATGCTTAAGTAGATCCTGACCGCTCCTCAAGAATGAGAAAGAATCTGAATTGAATTAATGTTAAGTGGTCTCGATATATTTTCCAGCTGGAACTTGGGTTGGCCTAGAAAAGAATATTCTCTAGTTTTCATAAAGGGAAAATTTGATACTCCATGAATTTTTGGAAAATTTACCAACTTTTCTGGATAGACTTGTGAAACTTTAAAAGAAAAAATAGAACCAGAAGTTAAAGAAATAGTATGACTATAGACACCTTATTTTTGCAAATTCCTATAAGTAATGTGAATTAGTTTGTTACTGGTAATATGCTATGGATATAATCACTTGGAATTTTGGATTATATCTCTTAAAAGACACACTAGCCCAAATAGTTGGGAAAAAGGTTACATGTTTGTAGGTTATCTCAAATGCACGACTTGTCATTTGTGTTGCATCTTGTGGATATTACTTCAGCCTTTTGGTATTGTGTGATTATGAATAGGTATCTTTTTGGTGGCAATATAATTTCATGTTACACACCCTGGATTCAAATACTACTAAGCTGAACATTAGTTTGTGCACTTTCTATTTTGTGTCTTTTTATATAGAAATCTAGTAGTAATGTTGTATTTTCTTTTGTTTGCTTGCAGATTCTGACTTTGTTAGAAGGTGCAATAAAACGGGATTGCCTATCATTGAATTTTGAAACAACTACTGAACTGCTGAGTTCTACTACACCGGGACTTGCTGTAGACAGCAGTGATGGCCTTTCTGGTTCAGTTCCTGTACTTCCATGGGTGCCTGATACTAAAGCAGCTGTGGCTTTAAGGCTGTTGGATTTTGATTCCTCAATTTCTTACATGCTGCACCAGAAGCTGGAGTCTCATAAAGAGAAGGAAGTAGGAGAGTTCATTGTAAGTTCATCTGATCTTTCCGTATGAATTTTGGTGTTCTTTTTAATAGATATACGGGATAGCTTGTAAACTGGATGGGATGGGAATGTAGGAATCAGTAACATCATAATGGTTAATTATGGTTTTTCAGTTGATATATTATACTTCAAGTTTATTAAATTTTAGAGCATTTGTTTGACATATAAGGATTTGGACATTGGTATTGTGACCCATAGGACCAATATGATATTTTGGCTCAATTTGAAATAGGAAAATGCTTCAGGGCACCTGTTAAGTGCGCACGAAAAGTTCATCAGGCCCACAATTGCTGATCTGGCAACTCCATACCAATAAACCCCTTGGAGGTTTGCAATCTTGGTACTGGGTACCATACCAGCGTCACCTATTTGGTATGGTATGGTACCATCCCATACTGAGATAGCTCTCTGCCTTTTCTCACTTTTATCATGGTACTGCCCAAAAAGTGTGGTATGGATTGGTATGGTACAGTATGCACCCCGGTCTTGGGTGGTATTAGTGGTATGGATCAATTCCATTCGATTTAGACCAGTATGGACTTGTTTGACTCATGTATTAGACTAACCTCGGTACCACTGGTAAGGTACCATACAGTTGGTACAAGTTGGTATGGGTCGATATGGCAGATCTTGAGTTGTGGTCATTCCCTCTTGTCACATGGCAAGAGAATCTTTGTATGCATATAACAGGTGCCCCATAGCATTATTCTAGAAATATAACTTAATTTTCTCGTGGAAATTGTTGTAGGGGTGAAAATTATGTAATGTTGGTTAAGCTTTGTCTCAAAAATTGAGATAGAATATTTCCTTACTTTTTGAAAGCAATTTATGTACAATTTAATCAATTTATGCTCTTATTCAATCCACTAATCGTGATTAAAGAGTCCTGTCTCTTTTTCACGAAGAACAACCACAAACCAAAATGTGGAGCCTTAATAGTTGTATTTAAGTTATCCATATTACGTCAAAAGTAAATGACTTTTAAATGCATGCTTAATGTTCAAAACAATAATTCCAAAAAGAAATGATGGATGGATGCAAGAGTTATTGTGAGCACCTTGGTTATGCTCAGCCTTTTGAAATAACAACCAGAATCCATCCTATGTTGATTTGAACTAGTGAAATCTCTAATTTTATTTCAGAAGAATGCTCCTGTTCCTCCCAATACCTGATTGTTAATGTTATCTGCCTCCAGGAAGTTACATAAGTGTCTCCGTATATATTTGTAATCCCTTAAAAGCCAGGCTTCCTTTTATCATCTTCTTGTTTTACAAACTACATTTATAAACAGGACAAATCTTGAAGTTTGCATTTTTAATCAGTAGTCCAATATCAGAAACCACTTCATTTTCAAGCGAAATTCTATTGAAGTATCACTGACCAACATATTAATGGTGTTATTGGGGTTTCGGTACCATTCCAAGTCATCATTTTCACCAAGTTTGTGGCTCTTGTTCTTTCTTCCTAAAATTATTCTGTGCCTCTTTCCTAATGTGTTTCCTACTTGTCTCATGGACTTATCTAAAATTTTAACTAAAACAATCCTAAATTTAGGGGAACTTTATTGGGAGGCTAAAATCTGAATACTTGGCATCACATTGCTCTTGTAAATTGTGATATTAATGTAATCCAGAAAATGAGCTTGTCCTATTGGATTGACTTGTGTTACTTGTGTACTTAAATTTGATGCATATGTAATCCCCTTGTACTCACCAATGATTAGCTGGAAATTTTATTTAAATAAAAGAAAATTAAAATTTTGTAGATTAGTGTCTCTTCTTTGTGTTGGGACTTCTAAAGGAGCTCTGGACGCCCGGGTAAGCTGTCCAGGGCATATACCGTGAATGTTTAATGGTGGGAAGCGTTTAGCTTGAGAGTAAAATAATGTTTCTGATCAAGGAACCTTTGGCTCATGTTTTCAAAAAAGTTGGGATGCTGGAAATCTTCTCTGAGAAGGATTCCTGTATCTTAATTTTCAAAGACTATAATCTCAAATCTCCTGGTCTCTTGCCACGGATCTGAAGTTTTTCTCTACAGTCAGTGACTCTCTTAAAATTCAGTTGCATGAGGAACTTATCCCTGGAATTGTTTGTGCGGGCATCCAAACAGGCCCTAAACATGGTAGTTATCTAAAGTTAGCATATTTTGGCCCTTTTGGATTATATTAGTATTCTTTTCTGCAGAAACTTCCATCAAGATATGCTGTTGTCAAGAACTTTCAAGAGCTGGATCCAGCAGATACTGCAGACCAAGTAGATTACCAGAGAGAGGCTAAGTGGCTTGATCCTGGAAGTGGACGTAGAGGTCGTGGACGAGGGAGCCGTGGTCGGGGTGGAAGGGGTCGTGGTCGTGGAGGA
Source organism: Cocos nucifera (assembly GCA_006176705.1). Classification (NCBI taxonomy): domain Eukaryota; kingdom Viridiplantae; phylum Streptophyta; class Magnoliopsida; order Arecales; family Arecaceae; genus Cocos; species Cocos nucifera. The sequence goes on along the minus strand of QRFJ01001656.1, from coordinate 446,983 downwards.
AGAGGCTCCAGAGGGAATGGAAGCTCCACCAGAGCAGAGTTCAGAGATGATAACATCAATAGTTTTGAGAAGACCACAAGGAAGTATACAAGAAGAGGCAGGACACGTGGCCGAGGAGGGCGTAGGCGAGGTCGTCGCACTGTTAGGCCACGTCAAAGATCTGAGAGCAGGGTGCCAACATTTCGAAAGGAGTCTCTGTTTGGCAATTTTAACAGTGTGAGTGATAGTGTCAAGCAGGACAGTGTTGAGGAGTCTCCAAGAAGCTCAGGTGGAGAAGTTTGGGGTTTAGAGGACACCCGTAGGGTGTATGTCGAAGATGATGACAACAGTGAAGGTTCCCAATCTGATGAAAATGGTCAGGCATCGGGAGAGGAGTATGATGACCAGGCAGCAGACTATGCTATAGACTATGATGAGAGCAAACCTGTAGGACTAATGGATGATGAGAGTCAAGAGGAGGATGATCCAGAAGATGATGAGGAAGGAGATGAAGAGGTAGAGGAAGATGAGGTGGACCGTAATGGGCATGAGGTCTTGGATGCTGATGTGGATGATGACGATGATGAAGAAATTGGGGATGAGGGGGAGGTTGGGGATGAAGGAAATGGAGATGAAGATGAAGGGGCTTCATCGTTTTCTTCAGAATACAGTGATTAAGGATTTCTAACTCTTCCAGCATAGCGTAGAAGAAAAATATTTAAGAAAATGATAACCATCCATCTTCCGTTTTGTGTGGTGATAGCCGTAGCTGTAGTTATTCTTTTCTCAATGACTGATGGTATTGAAGTGTTGAGGCAGTCTGATGAAGTTTTCTAATTGCCTCTGCAATCTGAGGTGAATTCTGGACAGCTCAGATAAAGGAAGGAGCTCTCTGTCAGTGGGAAGGGCCGGTTTGAGGCAGGCTTGCTCTCTTCGTTCAGCTGGCAGCAAAATTGGATCAGAGCAAGTAATGCCGAGTGATGTGACAGAAATTTGTAGATTTCGTGTCGGTCAGGTCTTTCAAGGCTGTTCCATGTAACAATTAAACGATTTATCTTTTATTTATAAAAGTTTTAATTTGGTTAGGATATATTTGATTTAATTACTAGCTATGATGCAGTGTCAGGTTGAGGAAGCGTGTCCGAGCTTCCCCGGTTTTCATCCAGTTCTTGAATTCTTTGGTATCATCCAGTTGTTTGTATGTTCATCGTGGTATATCACTGTCATTTTTCCTTTGCGTTTGGCATTCGAGTTCTCACAGCATGCTTATTGCTTAAACAATTGTGTGGTAGCTGTCATTGATGTGAAGGCCTGTCTTTATATTCAGATTAACTGAAAATTGTGTTCAAACCACCTTTGGCATCCCTCGTTTATATGGGAGCCTGTCGAGAACTTTGCCTGGTAGCATGGAACGGTCTGTTGGAGAACACCGCTGCTTGGGTTGGTCACCACGCAAGTTCTTTATTGGTGTCAAGAAAATACTGGGCATCTATTAGGTAATAAAGAATTCTCAGCCCACGGAAAAAATTTCTCGGCTTGAGGGATGCCTGTTTTTTTTTTTGGGGTGGGGTTGGGTTGGGGGTGTGGAAGGTTTACAATAAAAAGTTTTTTTTTTTTTTTTTGTTTTTGGTGGGGTTGGGATGGAGGGTGTGGAAGGTTTAAAGGGAAGTGATAAAAGCATCCAAAACTATGGTGCGTTTGCTGCGATTTTTTTTTTTTTTTTTTTTTTTGATGGTCGATTTTTTTTTTTTTTTTTTTTTTTTTGTTTTTTTTAATGTCAGCTCTCCGCTGATGTTTTTTTTTTTGATGGTCAGCGCTCCGCCGGATGCGTGGACAATAAAAGAGAGCCCATAATCTGTGGTCTCTGCTCAGCGTCCGCTTGCAATTTTTTTTTTTTTTTTTTTTTGGTGGGGGTGAATTTTTTTTTTTGTTTGGTGGGGGTGGGATAAGGTGGGGGGTGTAGAAGGTTTACAATAAAAGGGAGAGGTCAGGCTGGCATAAAACTTCTACCGATAATAATAAGCTAGATGTCGATTATACACTTGAGGTTGGTAAGAACTGAGGGACAATGCCCCCTAACCTAAGTGGGCCCATCAGCGAAGCAACTGCTAATATTCACCTGTAAACTGTGGTCTTCTTCTGCTCAAGCGCTCCGCTTGAAATGTGAGAGAGGAGTTATTCCAAAAAAAGATGGATTGATGAGATAAAGGTCCTGAATATTTCAGATCAGGCAGGACGACGGGTTATTGACGGCGTGCGGGATATAGACGATGTTTCTTCAGAATCTGCAAGATGAGAAAATTGATTCGATGCATGAAGACGATAGACCTCAAAAGCATCTTCAAGATCTTTCATGGTACACAACTAACAATGAAAATCTTTTGATCCACCGTCACCATCTCCTGCCAAAGTACGGGGTTAGCTATACAGGTTCCAATTAAAAAGAGCGTTGATCATAAGAACAGCAGTTCTCAAGCAACAATCTATGTTTAGGGAAAAAATAAGAGAGAACATTTCTTCATTTTCTTCCACAACCGAAGAATGATCACGTTACAATCATGTTTATGCTCAGCTAGCATATTAAGCTTTTGCAAAAGCCTATTCAGGTTATAAATACATCAAACCAATCAAGCCAACCCTTCCCAGAAATATTCACAAACTTTTATCTCCAGTCGATTCAGGATTAAGGACGGAGCAGCCTTCTGATTCCAGCTTTCTGCTCCGAAGTAAGCCTTGTTGGGAACTTGATGTCGAATTTGACTCTAAGGTTCCCTCTCTTGGATGGATCCTTAGGTATCGGCATGCCCTCCCTAGGAACAATCTCCTCGTAGCTGGGATGGATCACAGAATTTATTGGTATGGTAAGGCTGCGACCATCCAATGTTGTCAAATGGACGGTATACCCAGTCAGAGCTTCAACAAGAGAGATTTTCTTTGTCACGACCAGATCATTTCCTTCCCTCGTGAAGACAGGATGTGGCTTCTCATCGATGACGAAAACAATGTCCGCAGGAATGACGTTGGGCTCTTCGTTTCCTTTCTCAGGGAACGTAATCTTTGTTCCCTTCTTCCAACCAGGCTTTATCTCCATGGTCAGGATTTCCTCCACTGGCATTGTTTTGCTGGACAAAATGATCAAATAATTAAATCAGTAACTGACTGAAATCATAAACCATTCTAGTGGATATAGAAGCTACTAAGAGAATTTTTATCGAGTCTATCTGCTGGAGTCTCGAAAAGCATATAATTTACTAACGTGCAAGCAAGCAAAGAACCAGAAGCCAACGATATAGAAGAAACAACCAAACTTATCAAAGATTCAAAGGAAATATGTCTAACAGAAACAAGTTCATCATCTACATGAACGAGAAACAAAATAAAATCCTCTTCTGAACAAAAGCATGATTGCAATAAGAATAAGAATACATTTTCCTCCCTCCCGTAGTAACTCCATAATGTAAACCTGAGATGCAACGGTTAAAAATTTGTCCATATTATCTAACGGTACTAGAGTCGCATTTGCATGACCTGAAGTTGGTGGGAAAGTAGGCAAAGCTCAACTTCTAGATGCGAACGGCTCAAACCCACCTGAAAAATATATAGCATGGTCGCGGTAATCTACACCAAAACAATACTAAATAATAATTAAATCAAGCAGTTAAACTAACATACAAGATACCAACCCTTCATCAAACAACAAAACCAAGTGAAATATTTCACACTCACACTACTCAACAGCAACAAAATAGAAATCCAAGTGATCCCGATAAAATCAAGCTTGGATAATCATATAAACGAGGCATATCATCAATTGAAGCTCACCTAATCGATATAACGAAAATATAAAAAACAATTCCAAGATTAAGAAAAGATTTAGAGAAGAGACCTACCCACTTATATCCGCAATCTCCCTGGAGATCTTCATCTTCTTTGTTGTGCCTTTGTACAACTCCTCGAGGCTACATGGCAACGTATTCTGGATCGGCGCCGCCTTCTGGGGCTGACGCGAATTCATCGGCCCCTCTCCGCCACCAAACGCCGACCCAAAGATGTCATCCCCAAACATCGAGCTGGAGAACCTGGTTCCACCCTTCTTCATGCCGCCTCCCATGATCCCGAACGGGCTCGAGAAACCGAAGAACTCCGCGAAAATGTCGTCGGCGTTCCTCGGGTTGAAGCGGAACACGGTGGGCCCGTCCCCGCCGCCGACGGGGAAGAAGGAGTTCCCCCCGGCATCCGGAGGCGGGACCTGCCCCTTGAGCCCCTCCTCCCCGTACTGGTCGTAGATGGCGCGCTTCTGGGGATCACTTAAAACCTGGATAAGAGGAGCAAAAAATGGAGTAAAAAATTGATCCGCGGATAGGAATTTAAGATAGAGGGCGAACTAGGCGTAAAAAAGCAATCTTTCGAGGAAATTCAAGGGAAAAAATCTAAAATGGATTGAAATAGATAAACAAATATTCTTTAGACGGGAAATGGAGATGAGGCCTAAGAAAAAGAGGAAAACAAGAAGAAAAAAGCGATCTTTGGAGGGAATATGTTGGAAAAAAGAGATCTTTGGAGGTAATTCGAAGTAAGAACTAACAAAAGGATCGAAACAAGCGATCTTTGAAGGGCATTTTAGGTGGGAATCGAGTGGGAAAAGAGGTGGGGCGATGGATTGCGTACCTCGTAAGCCTCGGAGATCTCTTTGAATTTGGCCTCGGCTTCCTTTTTGTTGTTGGGATTCTTGTCAGGATGCCATCGCATGGCGAGCTTGCGATAGGCCTTCTTGAGGTCTCCGTCATTGGCGTTCTTGTCAACCTGGAGTATCTTATAGTAATCCACTCCCATCTCCTAGCTTTCTCTTCTGCTCTGCAATTCCTGTTGCTCTTCTTCCACGACTTGGTGGTGGTGGTGGTGGTGAATGGCGAATGGTTCGTCTGCGAGCGTTTGGATTTCAGGGAAGCGAAGGGGAGGGGAGGGGTAGACATAGAGGGAGAGGTGGAAAGGTCTGGAAGAGAGACAACTCGAGAAAACTGTGGAAGGTTCCAGAAGAAGCTGGCGACGAGGAAGACAGAGAACTCTTTGTGATGGTTTCTTCCTTTTCTTCTTACGGTAGTACTTTTCTTTTACCGTTCTCTTCGTCTAATTCTTGGTAAATACCTCTATAGCTTTTCTCCCTTGCAACTGTTAACCATTTATGATCCATTTTCACTGGAGGAGTAATATAGAAGAACACTCGCATGATAGAGATGGCGGGGGGATTTGAGACCATGGATACCGATTTAAGATAATTTGTATTATCCATTCAAAAAAAAAAAAACCGCATTATACACGACTGTTACTCGCAATATTTTAAGGATTCTGAGGTCTGGGGCGTTCATTCTAAGAAAAAATTGACGTGGATGGAAATTATAAAATTATTTAATTTAATTATATTTTAATGATTCTAAACATCTAATTCAATAATTTTAAATCTGTTCTGAAAAATAAATTTATAAAATTATCTCAAAATAATGATTTTGGACCCAAATTTCAAGATAAAAATATTTTTCAATTTAATAAAAAATATATAAATATATGATTAATATATTTTATTAATAATATATAATATATCATAATGAGCCATTTTATTGTAGGGCCATTTATCTATTTTAAAACTCATATTTTAACGAAACTTGCTTTTAAAGAATGGGTTTGGTTTGTATCTTCTGTCGTTTTTTTTTTTTTCATAATATATATTTTAAAATTCATATAGATAGATGAAAAATAGATATTAAAGTATTTTAAAAATTATATAAATTATGATTCAATAATTAGCATTGTGTAAAAAAAAATAATTATTATTTCACGCCAGAGATACAGCCTGACATACCATCTCTTGATCAATTCGAGCTCAAGATGCGGGATAAAGGCTTAACAGCGAGGAGGGCTTCTACTTGCCAATTGCTTCCGAGTAAATCACTTTGCAATCATTTACTTAAATTAGTTTCAACAAACGTACTTTCATTCTTTTTAGCAAACCAAACGGACCTAAACGAAATGTAATCACTTGGATCATGTCAATCTCCTATCCATTTTGGAGGTGCATGGTGGGCTGTTAACTTCATGGGCCTTTGGAGATGGCAAGGTGGGTACCTGATGGACCTTTTAGAATTGGGACGACAAAAATAGAAATCACATTGGAGGTTGAAATGTAACTGGCAAATTGAGATATAAGACTACCGGTCTCTATTAGCCTCAAATCAAACCTCAAAATGAATGACTCAAACCAATCACAAAAGGCTCCAACCATGCCAACATTAAAGAATCATGTAATTTAAACAATCAGCAAAAATCACCAAAGATATATACACACAAACAATTCACAATATTAACATTAGTAAGGGATCTTATCAGTGAACCACTGTATTACTTTAAAGTTTGATTGGATATTCTTAAAGGATAATATTGAAAATTTAATAGGATCCATATCTATTGGATTATCTAGCTTGCATTTTTTTAATAGCTTAGAGAAATATTTTCTACATCACGCGGTGCACAATCGTGCACACTACGTGCGACGCTCGTACGAGATCAGAGTACATTGCTCTAAAATTTTTTTTTTTTTCTTTCAGTCCTGTGCACATCAATCACAGTGCATGGTGTGCGTGATTGCACATGGTGTAGAAAGTATTTCTTAATAGCTTATCCAAATCCCACTTAGATCCTGGCCTTTGGGCTGTAGGGCTTTTTTTTTTTTTTTTTTTTTTTTTTTTCCTGCAGTTGCGTTGGGTTGATACCGGACCATATTTAAATGGACCGTTCAATCCATAAATTCTATAAGTTTTTCAGCCCAATCCTATGGAAATAATCAAATCTACTGCCAAATTGGCCATCCAAGCACAGCACCCATAGGGTGAGAACAGATGCAAGTCATTAAAAATCAACAGCAGCATGGAACCCACCGAGAGATCGTAAACCTTAAATATAACTATTTCTTTGAAAAAATATCTGAGAAGAATCCATTTCATTTTTATGGCTGTAATAATAGTTAATTTGGTAGAAGCACCTTTCAATGGACTGTTATACACCTGCCTTTATGACTAGTTATGAGAATAACTTTACATGCAGACCAATCAAATATGTGTATGAAGTTAGACAATTATGTGCATTCATTTAAATATAGAGACACCCTGATTCATCAAACTTAAAAAATAGATCATTTTTTGCAGTAAAAATTACAATGAAAGTAAAGTGATTATTTTCTTCCTGCAAAATTTCCAAACACAACCGTGAATGAGATTCTATAAACAAGAACCACAGAGAAATTTAAATAGAAGAGAGATGTAAGAGATGGATGCTTACCCAGTGAATCACACCATGGTACCGATGAGGGATAGAAGCAATGTGAGCACAGCGAAGGTCAACCTTAGCAAGAATCCCAGAGGCTTGCATTACTTCATCCAAGTTTCTCTTTCCTCTCCCTCTTGACTCTTCTTGCTTTCTTTCAGCCTCGCTCTAGGCTGATGGCTTTCTTTCTCTCTCCCCTCTAAACTAACCCTGGTTTTCTCCTTTTAGGAGTCGGTTTCCGAGTCTCTGATGGTGGGAAAGAGAGGGTGCCACCACCGTCGATGGATTCACCTGTGTTCCACTGCCCGCCAGCTGGATAACCGTCGGCGTCGTTCGCTCATGGAACTGCCCATGTAGAAGAGAGATTGATGCTCTCATAAGGTCCATTGGGCAAAAATTTGCACTCAAATTACGCAGGCTGGTCGACGTTGGGTCCATGCATGCATGGATTGGACTTCTTGTTACGATTGCACCTCTAGATATACGTTAATTTGGTCTTAACAAACGTATTGTGAGGGTGAGATGCTCACAAATTCTGCTAGAAATTTGAACTCATGATTTATATGCTACTACATGATTGTTATGCAGGTCGTGGGACTTGTTATTCAACTCTTTGTTTATGCATTTAATGCGGCCATTTGAATAGAATTTCTTTGAATTTCTTTTTATGAAAAGATATTTTTTATATTTTATGAGAATTAAAAATTTATTAGAAAGATAGGTTTTTCGAATTTTTCATAAGATAAAAATTGATGGTGCTTTTTTCTTTTCAAAAATACTCTTTTAAGATCCATAGTTAAGATAAGTACGATGATGATGATGATTTTGTAATTAAATATGTTACTATGGAGCATACAAATTCTCAAAAATATCATTTAAATATTATTTTCATAAATATTAATATTATTCTAAATTTATATAAATATAATATTAATATTATAATATTTATAATATTTTAATATTATTTTATTATTTATACTACTATAATATTTTAGTAATACTCATATAGTATTTATATTAATATAATATTATATTTATATCTATATTAATAAACTTATTATATTAAAATATTAATATAATTTTAATATATATTAGTATTATATCAATATAATAAATTATTATAATCTAATATTATATTTATATTAATATAAATATAATATTATTATTTATATATAATTTAAGAGTAAAAATGTATGGCCTTATATCTATTAAGAGTATAATAAGTATTTTATACAAATTTTTTAGAAAAATGAACGGTCAATCAAACTTTAGCCGGTCTACAATAAATTATTTTCTCGTGATCAATCAAATATATTAAAATATTATTTTTAAAAAAATATTTCTTGAAAAGTAAAGTTCTTTTCGCAAACCTATCGAGCCCTTATTATTTGTGCCACTAAATTTTCGACTTCCGTCCATCCATTGCATTTAACTTTACGCTACACGATGCTTCTAACCAAAATGACCAACTCCCTCGGTGCAGAAGTTTCATGAGGATGAACCGATGAAGATGATGATTTTGTGCCATCCAATGAAGACCAGCAGTTGTTAATTTTTTTAAAAATTTTGTTGATTATTGTTTCTATTTCTATTTTGATGTTTATTATTTTTCTTTGCCATCCAATGAAGATCGGTGGCTATCTTTCGTTGTTTGCGACTTTATGTACTTAATTATTTAATTGCTTCGTACGTTGAGATCCTTTTCATGCCAATTCTCGTGTATTTGATGTCTGATTTTTCTTTTTTGAATATTTGTTTTGTATTTCTAACAAACAATTAAGCAAAAAAAAAAAAAAATAGCAGTTATATTTTGCATTTCCGTTTTGATGCTTAATTGCTTAATTTCTATCTCTATTGCTTTGTTAATATTTCATATTTTGATCCTCTTATTGGTGCATGTGACGATCTATTATTAATAGGTTTATCTATTAAATAAGTTAGGTTAATAGATTAAACAGGTTAGTTTTTGGATTGGGTTTAACGGGTTCGGTATTAATGTTGGGTCAAGCGCCCAAGAAGTTTAGATGATAGATTAAGCAAATCCAATTAGATTGGACAAATGGATTGACCATTTAGTAAATGAATTGGATCGAAATAAATAGATAGGATTTAAATGTAAACTTTTTTAATCTGCGTCCAAGTACAATGCAAAATATGCAAAAGGTGGTGCCAACAACTTACGGTGGGTGTCGGATCACATAAGAGAAAGCAACCTCGCTAGTGATTTTTTTGTTTAATAAAGGCATTCTCACTTTTCGCCGCTGCCGTCGTTTCTCACGGTCTCTGAAGTGGTGCTGCTTCATGGCAAGTGAAGGCTTCGGGAGCATGAACAAGATAATAGATGTGTTTTTCTTCTTTTGATGGAAGATAATAGATGTGTTAACTCAACTAAAATCAATAGATATACCTCAATAAGTCAACCCATGTAATAACGATATCTAGATAAAAAGATTTCATCTTACCAAATGAGATCTATTGATGATCCATAAACAATTGGATTAATTTTAAAGCCAAGTCTCAAAAATTTGTAGAGGGCCTACGTTTGTCATATCCACGGAAAGGATCGCGACTAAAATCACGAACAAGAAATCAAACCTTTAGAACAACTTTTGCGTACAAGCAGGTTCCTTCTTTTTGGAGCACTTTTCCCGGAAATTTCGGCCGTGCCGCGGGGAGCCCATCTTTTTCGAAAGCCTGGGCCTTTGCAGATGCAAAAAAAAAAAAAAAGTAGTTCGCTGCTTCCAAGAGCTACCAACCTCCCATTAGCAGCCTATTTCAACCCCATGCTATTTTATATCCATCTAATCTGGCCTAGGGGTGTAATTGAGTTGAAACTCTGCTCAACTATTGCATGAATAATTTTTTAAGTTGAACTCTACTTAATTTGAAAGCTCATGAATTTATTCAAATTTATTTATTTATTAAATAATATTATTTTTATTTATAATATATATCGGTATATATTGTATATCATGAGTATATAAGGCTTGAATTCGAGCTTGAGTATAGTTCGATTGATATTTGAGCCGAGTCTATTTCAAATATATCTTTTTTTTTAATTAAATAGAGCTTGAGCTTGAGATATTAAAATTCAATTAATCTCGAATTGTATTTTAAGCTTAAGTATTTTAGATCGAATCGAACTCGAACTTCTGACTGTTGGGCTCGGCTCGCTTGCAATCCTAATCAAGATCCCGTAACGTTCACAAAGCATGGTTAACATGAGTTGAGAGTCCAAAGCAAAGCGGCTAATGATTTCAATGAGTTGTGTCTTTCATATCAAAGAAGGATCGTCTTCTCTGCATGAATCCACCATTTGATCGGTAATGATTGCTTTGAGATTTTTGCAAGTAGATAGAGTTTACAACATGTTTAGATCTATGTGGGGCACCATCAATGGTTGACGTCCATCATTCTTTCGTGCAAAGGATACCATCCAAACTCCAAATTTTGCACCAAAGAAGCCTGGGCCCAAATAATAGAAGTGTAGATATTTTTGTGGTGCGCCATGCAAACCATGACCCCTCTCTCTCTCTCTCTCTTCTCTGGATCATGCTGATATACCATGTGATACCCCAAATCATAATCCAACAAATTGCACCGATGTTAAAGCATGAACCAGCAAATTTATTTTAAAAAAAGAGAGAAATTTGAAAACTCCCGTAAGAAGTCTTCTTTCTCATCCAAACGACTCCTAGTCAAAGTTGCAAATCCACCACTCACTCCTTCCCTTCGGCCCTATTTAAAAGGAAGGGATTTTTCCTCTCCTGCCCATCGAGATCTGAGGCTAAATCAAAGAAGATTGCAAGAGCTTTTTCCTTTCTTCCTTTACTTGAGCTCATCGGATTTCAGCCCCAAATACTGCTGAGAAAGGAGGTAAGGGCCTCCAATCTTCAGACTATTTGATTTGCCGTCTTTCTCAATTTTTAAAATCACGATTTCCGACCGGCAATCGTTGGATTTTTCCTTGAATCCCCCTCCTTTGTTCCAGATTGTGTCCGCCCCTTCCTTTGGTTTTCTTTCAACACCGGTGGTCATTATCAACTGCTAGACTAGGATCCTAGGGCTGTGCCGTTGCAGCCCCAGCCACCACCGACCATAGCCATGCCGATGGTACTTTGCTATTTCATAATAAAAGGGGGGACACTACAAAAAAAAAAGTTTATTAGCGACGACTAAATATCGTCGCTAATAACCGATTTGTTGTTGCTAATACTATTAGCGACGGCTTTTCATCGCTAAAAGACCGACAAAAATAACCTCATCGCTAATTACTATTATTAACGATGGTAAAAATTTCATCGCTAATGATAATAATTAACGATAATATTAGTTACAAAAATTACCATCGCTAATATTTTTTTATTTTATTTTTTAATTAAAATTTTAAAAAATTAATAGCGATGGCATTTTTTGACGCTAATGCTGTTGCTAATAATTTTTTTATTTTTAAAATTAATAATTAAAATTTTTAAAATATATTTTAATCATGATAATAAATAATTATATTTTTTTAAAACCTGTTTCCTCAACTTAGTATGAAAAAATAATAATTTTAAAAATTTGAGTATAGAGGCCTTCTCTGGCGGACCCCTCTCTCCTACGGCCAGTCGTCGGGCCCCCCCTCTCTTCCTCTTCACTTCTTCTTCTCTCTTTATCTCCCTCCCTTCCTCTTCCCGCTCTTCCATTCTCCCCCCATCCTCTCCTTCTCTCTCCTCACTAGCTACTCTCCAGGTCTAAAGAGGCCATCTCCAGTAGCAAGCCATCTTCTCCCTCTTCCTTGCTTCCTCTTCCTCTCATTTTGCCATTGGAACCCCCCGATGGATGAGCCCCTCATCCTCTCATGGCCTTCTCTAGTGGCCAATTATTTTTAAGAGCTAATGCCGGTCGGTCGCTGGGCTCCTCTCTCTAGCCCCTTTTCAATCAGGTGCTATGCTCCACCACAGCTGGCCGACCATTAGCTCTAATGCGAGCATATAATTTTCTAGCATTTAACAGTTACAATAGCAAATTTGAAATCTTAGTTTGCCATGAATTTTCAACAGCAATGCCATCGATCATAGCAAAGTAATTAAAGATACCTTAAAAATATAATATCTTGAAAAAAAATCAAAAATTAGAAAAATAGAAAAGGACAAAGGAAAAAGAAGGCTTGGATTCATCATTCTTTCTGCAATAAAAAAATCAAAATGGCTGCAAATGATTGCCTACAAAAGAAGAGCAGCAGACCATACAAGATTGGCTTGTCATTACAAAGAGTAATCATTTTTCGCTCAACAATGTTGTGAAATCCTCGTCTAAAAATCATCACAACCTCCTCATTTAGAGCCATATAAAGAAGATGAACAAGAAGCAAGAAAAAAAGATATATAAAAGATCACATATAGGAAGTACAATATCACCTCCACTACCCACCTGGAAGACCTAGGATAAGAAGAAGAACAAGAAAGAGAACCCAGCCAATCTTGAGAAAAAAATTTAGAAGCCAACTTGGGGAAAAGATTCCTCTTGCATTGTCTTCTTCTTCTTTCCATCTAATGATAGCTACATACCAGTTATCTGTGGAACAACGGACCTTCCAAAGCTACCTCATCTTATCGACAAAAGAGGAGGCATACAAAGAAGAGGAGAAAGATGGAGAGGGCATGAGCTAGGAAATCGGGAAAGGATGCGGCATAGGGAATATGGCAGGTGGATGGAGGCAACAACAGGGGGAAGAAGGGGGAGGGGGAGGCAGGGAGGAGGAAGAGCAGGATTTAATTAATTTATAAAAAATAAATAGTAAGAATATAATGATAAACATTACTCAAAATACAATAGATAGGCATTACTCAAAATCTTACATGCCTAATCCAGTCATAACATGTATTATTATCCAGTTTAATTTGCAAACTAAAATCACCAATAAGTTATCCATATTTATAGGGATGTCATGCATAATTAAATCTGAATTAATCATAATAATTTATAGCATCTTGAAAAATAAAGTAATTTTTAATTAATTTTAATTAATTAATAAAATATGCAAATGTTGCTTACCTCATAATAGATGATGTTCAGATAACTAGCTTATTCTATTTCCAAAGATCCTTTAGGACAAAATTAACCCAAAAGTGACGACATATCAAATTAGGACTTTGCTCATAAATCAAAATAATTCTATAATTTTTTTCAAAATTTTAAAATTCTATTTTTTTAATTCATAAATGCTATAAGAAAATTTTTTTTAGCTATTATTCCATTGACATTAGCACAATGGCATCATTATCATAACCCTCATTTTTTTTCTTTTTTTTTCTCTTCTTTTCTTTCTTTTTTTCTTTTCTTGCTTTCTTGTCCATCTGAACAAATGGAAAAACATGATGATAAGTACCATAAATTTATCAATAAAATTATAAATTTATTAATTAATTTATATTATTTTTTAAAAATTAATGATCAATTTATATATAATTTTTAAAAAATTAATATTTTTATTAATTAAAATATAATTAAAAAATAATTAAAATTAAAAAATAAAATTTTATTATCAATAGAAAGAGTTTATTTTTTTGATCATAATAAAAAAATTTAAAGTAAAATGGAGCTAAAACGAAGAAGATATGAATTTTTAAAGATAAAAAAAAATTTAAATAAAAAAAGAAAAACGGCTCAGCCGGCTCCACAAGCCAAGTCAAGTCATCAAAGCCGACTCAACCGCAAAAGCCGCCAGTTGGTCTAGGATCCAGGCATGGATCGTCAGCTCAGTAGAAACAGGCGAATTACAGCGCGACACGTGGCGGACCTAGACCCTTAAAGGGTCCACAGAAATCCATCGCGGCTCATAGAGTATTTTGGACTTTTCACTCGACAATAGGAGGCGCTGATCGGTTGTGGTGTGCGGTGTAGCCGGTCCACGTGGTCCATGGGATCAGTAATTGTGCGATCGGATAGCTGCGGTTGATTACGGTCAAGATCGAACGATGGTAGTTATTTTCGAGTTTGATTCGAATTCTATTAGCGATCTGACACGATCCAATGGCCACAAAACCAACTGATGAAGATCCAACGATCCAGGAAGCTCCTGACTTGATTAAAATATCAAAACTCAATCCGATGGTTAGATTTCCTCCATCAATGCATGATCGAACGGCCAGAATTTAATCCGACCTGATTTATGCTGATACACATCCGATTTTGATGACTTTTGGACCGTTGGATTCCTATTGATAGCCAAATTTCATCCAAAGTAGTAGAATTCATCCAAAACTCCTTTTAATTCAATTTTTATTTAGATTTCTTTATATTTTGACGATCAAAAAGCTCCTTAGTCCCACATTGCCTAGAAGAAAACTTTCTAGCTTTTCTAGCTATATAAAAAGGACCCCAGGCTTCCAAAAATCAACATCTCCGATCAAGGTGAAGCTTTAGTATAGGATAAAGCTAAGCTCTGGGTTAATGACTGCTTCGAGGCAACTGGTGTCGAGAAAAAAAGCTGGACTTCTACACCATCTTTCCACCCATGCTGATCCAAGATCAGAGATCGGACTATTTTATTTTATTTTATTTTTAAATTTTATATATTTAAATTTTAAAATTTTAATTAATAAAAATTTTATTATTATATTTTAATTTTAGTTTTTATTTTTATTATAATTTAATTTTTATATTTTAATTATTGCCTTTTATTTTCTCGTAAGTAGATGATAAGATCTAACTAGTAGATCTTAGTACCAAGTTTACTTTTTTACATAATTTAATTTTTACTTCATAATTTTAATTTCTGACTTCAAATTCTATTTTCAAATTCCATTCTTTTTTTAAAAAAAAATTAAAAATTTTAAATCTAAACACACCATCTTTCCTGTGGATTCGATCTGACTCACTGCTATCTATGTATTTTTAATTATTTTAAGAAGTCGGATTAAACTGATAAATACAGTGTCTTGACGACAACATCGCATTCCTATCAAATTTTTGGCATCATTGCCGGAGAAGATACGGATATTAAATTTTTGATCTCTTTGATTTTTCTATAAATAAATTATAAATAAAATTTTTATTTTCTTATAAATATTGCTTGTTAATTTTTTTTATTATTTTATAAAAAAAGAGATTAAAGAATAAAAAGAATCAGAAGTTTTGCTTGATGAGATCAATCCTAAACCTAGTTCTCTTTCCTTTTTATTTTATTTATTTATTTATTTTATTTTTAAATTAATTTTAAAAAAATATTTATTTAAATCTAATTAAAAATCTCATGACAAGATTAAAAATTTTAACTATTTAGAGCATGCATCATATTAGTTTTATTTTTTATTTTTTTTTTGGTGATTGCTGGAGGCAAGGTAAGTCTTTCAAAATTCAATTAGTTGGGTCTAGTTTAAATTGCATAGAATCCTTTGATTGAAAACTTTTTATGCATTTTCATATTAAACCAAATTAAGGGCAACACTCAATTAAATAAGATAAGATGGAGATTTGATCATCCTTTCTTGGCCCACAAACAACCAACCAATATTCTGCATTGACCTAAGTCTTTAATTTTAAAATCAATTAGACATCAACCCTAGAAACTCGAGCTCAATAGGATAAGAAACCCTAAGAGTTGAACTAGGTTAGGGTTAGTCAATTTGACTGATGTCTAGAAAAGTGGTTCAGGGATGACTAGGCCCGAAGGAAGGTGGTTTTTAATTGATTCCATTTGCTTATCTGGTCAAGCATAATTGGTGTCTAAGACAAGCAACGGAAGAACTCCCACCGATCTTACACTTACCTGGCTAGTTAATTGGCCGATCTTACACTTGGAGGGCTTGAAGGTGACCTTGGCAGTTAGGAGCTGTCTAGGTCTAGGCTGATCTTAGGTTAAGATTAATTTGTTTAAAATTTATTTAAAAATAAAATTTTTATTTTAGGTATTTTCAATCTCTATTGTCCTGACTTAAGGTTGCCCTGGCATAACGGAAAGTTATGTTGCATGGTTGTCCTAGGGTATGAAAAGGATGAATTAACTTAAAACTTAAAAAAAAGAGTTAAAAAAATAAATAAAAAAATATAAAAAAAAGATTAAGGACATTGAGAATATAATGAATTCTCCAACACCTGTGTGGAGAAGGATTTCAGATTGATCAGTCAAAATGGATTCAGTTTCTATTTCAGATCTTACAACCTCAACATCCATAATGAATTTAGCAAATTAGTCTCAGCCTCAAACCCTTAAGGATTTATGTTATCGAGTTGGTTCCGTCCAACCCTCTTGTATCAGGTTGCCCCGACCCACAGCAAATAACTTTGAAATTAAATCTCAAATCATTAACATGCTTCCAAAATTCATGGGAATAGAGGATGCATATATATTCATTAGGAAATTTGAAGAGGTTTATATAATTATGAAACTACAACAATTATCAGAGGATGAAATCAAACTGAGATTAATCAATTTTTTTCTTAAGGATAATGCCAAAAAGTAACTTTATAGTCTTCCAAATCAATCTATCACGATCTGAAAGGGCTTTATGAGAATATTCTTAAAAAAATATTTTTCTCATCATAAAATAGCTAGAATTAGAAATAAAATAAATCAATTCTATCAACTAGCTAGTGAATCATTTTGGAAATACTTCGATCGATTCAAGAACCTCTTGACCCAATGCCCACACCATGGAATAGAAACTTGGAGGCTATGCCAAATAATTTATGAAGGGTTAGATTCAAATTCTCAAACAATGCTAGAGTCCATGTGCCAAGATAATTTATGTACAAAGAACCAAATGAAGCCTGACAATTTTTAGAAGACCTAGTCGAGAAAAGTTTACAATGGGAAACAACTAGGGAACCAAAAAAATTCACACCTTCAAGAAGTGAAATTTACCAAACCTTCCTAGCTGCAGAAGCCAAAATTGCAACGTTGATATGTAGGCTAGAGGCCTTAGAATTTCAGAGACCAGCCAGTGTGAATCAAGTATCTGCACCCATGTACAATAGGTGCAATGCACAAGACCATGTCCTTGAGGAATGTTCCCTCCTAATGAACCAATTAGATAATGGATGTGCACAAGTGAATGCCACATATCAGAGACCGTTGAATAATTCCTATGCATCCACTTATAATCTAGATTGGAAGAATCATCCAAATTTTTCATGGTCACAAAACTCAAATGTAGGCGGTCCAAGTTTCAATCAGCAGAATCTAAGGCTTAATCCTGTGATAAATACCTTGCCACCATCAGGCTTTAATATTAATGAAAAGAAACTTAGTTCTTTAGAAAAAAGCCTAAAAATCCTAGTCAAATCTAATGCTGATACCAATGCTACCTTAAGCAATTTCATGCAAACCACGGACCAAATTCTGAATTTAAATTTTTAGGCCATAGCCCGCCTAAAAATTGGTCAGCTGACATCTACCATAAGTGAACGTGAATGAGGTAGGCTACCTAGCCAATTTGAACCTAACCTTAAGAATCAAAATGGTAGACCATTCCAAGGAAACCAGGTTAATCAAGTTAATGCTATTCATTCCTTGAGATAAAAAAAAAGTGGATAATAAGGTAAATACACTTGAAACTAGAGAAAACTTGAGTGCTGAGTCTGTTGAGCCTCCCACTGAACCATTCATAGAAATAACTAAACTATCATCCGAGTCATCAAAAGAAGAGGCACCTAAAGTAGAGTTGAAATCCCTCCCTGAGCACCTCAAGTATGCATATTTAGGTCCAGAGAAAATCTTGCCTGTAATTATTGTATCAGACCTGAATCTTAACCAAGAGGAGAAATTATTAGTAGGCTTAAGAGAAAACCGAAAAGCAATAGACTGGACCATGGCAAACATTAAAGGAATAAGCCCTTCCATAGTTCAACATAGGATACACCTAGAGGAACTGGTTAGTAACCACATAGAAGAATCCGAGTCAGAAACTAGTACTGATGCTAGTTTCAATTTAAATGAGATAGATATAGGAAAAAAGAGAATAGATGATTTACCAAAAACTTATAAACCTAAAGGCCTGTTCTCTTCAATCCTAGAAGCTGATTCTTCTTACAAAAATCAAAAGACATGTAATGAAGAGTCAATGGAGTTATTTAAGCAAGATCACATTAATTTACCTTCAGAATTAAAATCGCTTTTAGTCACCATTTCAGCATCCATTGAATCAAACTTAACTCCTAATACAAAAACTCAATTCATGAGCATTTTAGAAGAATAAATAGAAGAAATTCTTAATAAACATGGGTCTGAGAATGGGGTCACAAATTATGTTTCTCTAAGTAACAATGAATATATCAATAATGGGATTATAAATCAACTTTCTGAGATTAACAATCCAAAATCATTAAAATTTATCAATCCAATATTTGACACAGGATAGTTAAGCTGCATTGTGTCTGACTGAAGATAGTAAACTTAGCGCTTGTTGGGAGACAACCTAATATTTAATTTTTTTTAGTTTAATTTATTTTTTCAGTTGATTTTTATTTTTCTTTTAGGATAATTTGAATAAGCTGGAGGAAAAGCTTAAATTTTCAAAGACATGTGCAAGACCAAAAATATATTGAGTCAGGTGTATTCTTTCATGTTCTTTATTACACCCTTTTTTTTTTCTCCATTGAGGACAATGTCGATTAAGTTGGAAGAAGAAAAATAAAAATTTTAAAATATTAAGTCCTCAAAAAAGTTAGTATTTAGTATTTAGATATCTGATTATGCTTAAGAATCGAATTAAACTAAGCATTTCTAAAAAAAATTGATACATAGATCAGAGAATCTATGAGATATTGAGGAATCAAGTATTAAGAAAATTCAATAAAGAATTAAGTCTAGAACATAAAAAGTTTTTTCTTGAGCATTTCTAATTTTTTCTACTAGCATCAAAGAAAAAATCTACTTTTTATGGACTTGTGTAGGGTAACTATACATTTCTTCATATAAATTTTTTTTATAAAATAATTTTTAAG
Source organism: Cocos nucifera (assembly GCA_006176705.1). Classification (NCBI taxonomy): domain Eukaryota; kingdom Viridiplantae; phylum Streptophyta; class Magnoliopsida; order Arecales; family Arecaceae; genus Cocos; species Cocos nucifera. Next base: position 427,759 of record QRFJ01001656.1, on the reverse strand, counting down.
TACTTCTCACTAAGTAACCGGGTCTCTTTGTCTAAGTAAGCATTGAGTTTCGCGTCAAAAGATGGAAAGGGCAAAGAAGCTCATTGTAAAGCTTGTCTTAACTCGTAGCCTATTTGATTCAAGCTAGTAAGCTCAAGAGGTATTCTATACTTAGTGCCCTAAAGCTAACTGGTTTGAGAGTCATTGGCCCAAGACTCGCTACATGGATCAAATAGAAAGCTTAAGGGGTTAAGATACTCAAAAGTGGTACAACGTTAAAAATAAAAAATATTAATTTTTTATTGAGTAATCAGATCCCGTTGCCTAAGTAAGCAATGATATTTGTATCAAAAATGGGTAATATAAAAATAAAAATTAATTAATGATGGATGGAAGTAGCAATACACTTGTCTATATAAAAGTTTAGACAAATCAGAGATAAAGATGTGATAATTTAAAAAAAATTTAAAAAAATTTAATGTTCTTTACTTAATTTTTCTATTGATAAGTATTAATATCCCAATGATATATCTTACTTAAGCTCTACTGAATATCAATGGTCATTTTAAAAACTGCTTAAATAAAATTCAAAAATCCAAAGTTAAAAGATATTTAAAACTAAATTCTTTCTTTACTCGTGGATGAGCAAAGCTTAAGTTGGAGGGTGTGATAAATACCATAAATTTATTAATAAAAGTATAAATTTATTAATTAATTTATATTAATTTTTAAGAATTAATGATCAATTTATATATAATTTTTGAGAAACTAATATTTTTATTAATTAAAAAATAATTTAAAAAATGATTAAAATTAAAAAATAAAATTTTATTTTCAATAGAAAGAGCTTATTTTTTTGATCATAATAAAAAAAAATTGAAGTAAAATGGAGAAGATATAATTTTTAAAGATAAAAAAAATTAAATAAAAAAAGAAAAATGGCTCAGCCGACTCCGCAAGCCAAGCCATCATGCCAAGCCAAGCCATTAAAGCCGACTCAACCACAGAAGCTACCAGTCGATCCACGATCCAGGCGTGGACCGCCAGCTCAGCAGAAATCGGCGAATCATGGTGCGACATGTGGCGGACCTAGACCCTTAAAGGATCCACAGAAATCCATCACGGCTTATAGGATATCTTGGACTTTTTACTCGGTAACAGGAGGTGCTGATTGGTTGTAGTGTGTGGTGCAATCGGTCCATATGGTCCATGGGAACAATAATTGTACGATCGGACGACTGCGGTTGATTGCGGTCAAGATCGGACGGTGGTGGTTTTTTTCGGATTTGATTCGAATTCTATCAGCGATCTAGCGCGATCCAATGGCTACAAAACCAACTAATGAAGATCCAATAGTTCAGAAAGCTCTCAACTTGATTAAAATATCCAAAACTCGATCCGACGATCAGATTTTCTCCATCAACGCACGATCGAATGGTCAGAATTTAATCCGACCTGATTTGTGCTGATACACATCCGATTTTGATGATTTTTGGATCGTTGGATTCCTATTGATGGCCAGATTTCATCCAAAGTAACAAAATTTATTCAAGACTCTTTTTAATCTAATTTTTACTTAGATTTCTTTATATTTTGATGATCAAAGAGCTTCTTAGTCCCACATTGCCTAGAAGAAAACTCTCCAACCCTCCTAGCTCTATAAAAAAGGACTGCAGGCCTCCAGAAATCAATATCTCCAATCAAGATGAAGCTTTGATACAGAATGAAGCCAGGCTCTGAGTTAATGATTGCTTCGAGATAACTGGTGCTGAGAGAAAAAGCTAGGCTTCTACACCATCTTTCCACCCATGCTGATCTAAGATCAGAGATCATGCTATTTTATTTTATTTTATTTTATTTTTAAATTTTATAGATTTAAATTTTGAAATTTTAATTAATAAAAATGTTATTATTATATTTTTATTTTTATTTTTTATTTTTATTAGAATTTAATTTTTATATTTTAATTATCACTTTTTATTTTTCTGTAAGTAGATGCTAAGATCTAACTAGTAGATCTTAGTACCAAGTTTATTTTTCTGCATAATTTAATTTTTACTTCATAATTTTATTTTTTGACTTTAAATTTTATTTCTAAATCTTTTTCTTTTTCTTTTAAAAAAATTAAAGATTTTAAATCTAAACACACTACCTTTCCTATGGATTCGACCCGACTCACTGCTATCTACGTATTTTTAATTATTTTAAGAAGTCGGATTAAACTGATAAACATGATGTTTTAACGACAATATCGCGTTTCTATCACATGGGTTGGCTCTTTACTTGGCCACCACTTGCGACATGGCCTTAAGCCATCGCTAATGACAAAATAGCTGCCAACCACTGCCACCCATGGTGCAGCAGCCGACCAACACCGAAAAGAGGAAGAAGATCCCAACATGGGTCCTTAAACAGTGGAACCAAGCCCTAATCCCCCTTTCTCCAAGGTGTAACAAGAAATAAACATAAGAAGTAGAAAATAAATACTTACTAGAGGCTAAGAAGAAGAAGACAATTGAGGATGAGGGCTCAGGGAGGCGATCGTGTTTTGGATTTTATACTAGAATATTGCAACAAGAAAAAGAAAAAATCAAACGAACATAATCAAGTACGTAGATCAGCTCAAAGACTCATCTTCTCGGGGCATGCAAAGTTTCACTATAAGAAAAAAACAAATACAAAAGAAGATTACTTACTCTCAACACTCATACACAATCCTCTTGACTAAAAGCTATCCGTATAAAACTCTTCCTTGAAGACCTCCTGAAATGACCACTATCTGCTGTCTGATTGTCTGCCTAGAGCCCCCTACTCTTACTGTCTATTGTCGCCTTCGTCATGTTTCAGTAGTCTATCGGCTACCCATTGCTCACCAGGGACTCTTCTGCAATCTGTTTACCATTTGCACTAGCTCTACAAGGCCGCAGGCCCTTTTATAGGCCTCGAATGGAGTTTAATCCGAGTCCAGGGTGAAGTCTAGACTCAAGTGCAACTCAAACAACATCCCTCAGCCATTAGATCTTGATCGACTGCACCCTTGGCTACTTGATCATGTCTCTTGCGCCCAGATCAAGCCGCAAACCACTGGCCACCATCTGATTAAAGCCAAGATCGAACCGCGCCCATCTGATCACACTCTGGTCCATGAAAACTGCATGCACCACTTGAAATGCATGGGGAAACATCACAGGTCCACACTTATGTGTGGACCGCGTGATAGGCTAAGTGGGTCATGCCTACGCATGCTCGCCTGGACTTGGGCCATGCTAATGTGTGCGCTCGCACATGCTCTAGCCTAGGCCTCATGCTCGCAGTCGGTCGGTGCTGTGTGCTTGGCAGCCCGCCAACCTGCACTGCCCTATGGACCCTCTCTGATGACCTATGGGCCATATCACTTACTCCTGACATTCTCTCATGCACATCTCCTCCATCTAGACTCTATTTGGACTGTTCTTGGGCTCGTTGGACTCTATTTATCATCCTGAATCTTGCTATAGGCTTATTATGGAAGAATTCAAGATATTTTCCTCAATAATCTTTATCTCAACTTGATATTCGATCTCTTCCTATCTGAGAGCTTATCTCGTGCCCCCATACCCTAGGATAATCACCTGCTATCTCATGGATGGACAAACATGAGAGTCGAGCCAAGCCCTCGATGCCATCTCTGTTAATGACAATGATCTTCTTGACCTAAGACCTGCTCGGGATAATCTTTTGTGGTAATAGAAACTTCACTCTACGATGTTGCATATTGTCCTTCTGAGTCTCCTATCTTGTGCCTGATGCACCTACTCCTAGAGCTCCACCTTGCATTGTGCTTCCTACTATGAGGTAGTATCCTTCATACTTTCTTCCTCTAATCATCATCCTATTGCCGTGCATGATCTTTAAAATTTCTCCATCAGCTTTTCATCTAAAGTTGGTCGAATTCAGTTTACTTAGTGAGATTAGATTCTTCTTAAAGCTAAGTATGTATCAGACCTTACCCAACTTCTTCACTATTCTATCATAGGGCTTCATGCTGACCATCCCACTGTTCTTGATCTTATAGCTTGATTCGTTCGGTAGGAATACAGTGCCCTCACTGATTTTCAAGAAGTCAAACAGCTTCTCTCTATAATATACATGATGAAAATAAGCAGAATCCATAATCCACTAGGAGAAAAAAGTATACCTCATTAGTTTTTAAAAGAACATCGTTACTGCCTTTTATATCGCTATTGGCCATCATCACAGTAGCCTGCATTCGATCTTTAAGTTATGGATAATCTCTGACACGATGTCTTAACTCGTCGCACCGATAGTACCTGATCTTACTTTGGTCCCTCGTTCAGGATCTAGACCGTCCATCTCATTATCTCCTGCTGCTCTGTTTGCTGCCATCTGCTCCTCCAAAAACTGCCAAAGCTAAGTTACTACCATCTAAGCTCGAAGATGGGTTCTTTCTCCTAAGAATCTCATTTTAGAGAATCACCGCAGTGACCTCATCCATCTTAATGGTGCTCTTTCCTATTAGAAGAGCAATCACCAAGAACTTATATGAAGAAAAAAGCAATGCTAACAAGATCAATGCCCTGATCCTCTTCTCAACTTTTTTGCCAACACTGAGGAGGTGATGAGGATCTTTTAGAAGTTGGATAGATGCTCTTGCATGCCACTACTATAAAAAGAGCCTACGATAGTGCATACGATGGTAGAAATTTTTGAAACTGCTGTAATAAAATCTATGACAACGGTTAAAAGAAATTGCTGCTATAGGTCAGACCTATGGCAGTAGTTACAAAGAACCGCTACTATAGACTGACCTATTGCAGCGATTTTTTATAGTCACTATCATAGGTCTGACCTATAGTAGTGGTTAGAAAAACCATTGCCATAGGTTGAATCTATAGCCGCGATTTTTTTTTAACCACTGCTATAAGTTAATCTATGGCAGCGGTTATTTTTAACATCTACCATATTTTTTTTTATTTTTTTTAATATTATATAATTTTAAAATTTAATATCCATCTTCATCGTTCAATATCTAAATAATTATTATTAGAGTATCATCGTAAAAGATCATCTCGATCCGATGGCCCTAGCTTTATCGATCAGAAAAATTTGATTTTGACAACCACAAATGATGATGTGATGATCTAATAGATGAAGATCTCTGATGGATCCAAAAATCTGCAATGATGATTTTGGTTATATTTGTAGAGTACTATCAAAATTTTACTTCAATCGAATATCGTTATCTTGGTCAATTTAATAGAGATTAATTTCAATCATTAAATGATAAACGAGTGATCAAAGGATCAAATGATATCCGATTATGAGATAATTTTTGTTATAAATGATCTTGGCTACTATTTTAATCATTTTTATGATGGTGATTATAAAATTCAACTCATGAGACTAAGAATGATCTAAAACTATACATCACCTGATAACCATTCTTAAACTCCGTTGGTTGTTATACTCGTGCTTTTATAATATCTACTTAATGTAAACAGTTTATACGAAAATAATTTAAATTTTACTATCATCATCGTATAAAATGATTAAAATTATAGTGAAGATCATTTAACTAAAAAATTATTTCATAATCGAATGTCGTTTAGTCCTTTGATCGTCTGTTTCTAATTTAACGATCGAAATTATTTCATACTAAATTAATCATGATAACGATATTCGATTGAAGAAAAACTTTGATACTATACTACAAATATCATCAAAATCATTATTGTAGATTTTTGGATCGATCAAAGATCTTCATCTATTAGATCATCGCATCATCATTCGTGATTATCAAAATCAAATTTTTCTGATCGATAAAGCTAGGGCCATCAGATTGAGGTGATCTTTTGTGACTACACTATAATGATAATTATTTAGATAATGAATGATGAAGATGATCATTAAATTTTAAAATTATATAATATTTTAAAAAAAATAAAAAAATTTATTTTCAACCAACGACAGCGGTTACTGAAAACTCGCTGCTATAGATCTATGGCAGCAATTTTTAACCGCTACCATAGATCTATTGTAGTGGTTTTCAGTAACTGTTGTCATAAATCTATGGTAGCGGTTCGAAAATTGCTACCGTCTATGGTAGCAGTTCAAAAATCACCATCGTAGGTTAGGTTAAAAATTTTAAATTTTTTTCCCCCCATGCGCTCTCTCTCTTCCATCCTTTCCATCATCGGTGAGACTCTGCGCAAGTCCTTCCACCCCGATCGGTGTTGCCCCTTCTTCCCCTAGTGGGTCCTGCCTCTCGATGGTCTTCGCCCATCCCCTACGTCGGCCCCTCCCAACGATTTTCGCCCACCCCCCGCCCGTCCAACCCCCACCCGTCCCATCCTCCGCGCTGCCCTTTCCATCCCCGACCACCACCGCCCCATGCCCTCCCCATCCCTGGCCCCACTGCCCCTGTGTTCCCCATCCCGAGCCGCCCACCCCCTGCCCTCCCCGACCGTCGCCCCCTATCCTTCCCATCCTCGACCGTCGCCACCCACCCCACCGCCCCTGCCCTCCTCATCCCCGGCTGCCCGCCCCATGCCCCCCAACCTCGGTAGCCATCGCCCCTGCCCTCCCCATCCCCGATCGTCGCCGCCCTTTGCCCTCCCCATCCCTGATACTGCCTCCTGCCCTTCCCATCCTGACCGCCGCCGTCGCCCAACCCCTGCGCTCCCCATCCCAGCCGTCACCGCCCCTGCCCTCCCATCCCTAGCCGCCCACCCCTGCCCTCACCCTCCCCATCACGGCACCCCTCCGACCCCCCTCTCCCTCTCTCTTTCTCCTCTTTCTCTCTTTTTTCTCTCTATCCCACTATCTTGCTCTTATTTCACAGGTTACCTCTAGCACCGTCGTCTTCCTCTAGCACCATCGCCAATGACCCTCAGAGCTTTTGGTTCAACCTCCTCTCTGTAGTCGTTGGTATAATTTTTATTTTAATTTCATAGTATTATTTATTAATCACTAGACTAGACCTGTAAATGGGTCGGATTCGGATTGAAACTTGGATATTCAGATCTGAATTCAATTTTAATTACTAGTATCGAACCCAAACCCGAATATCCGATGGGTCCATACTTGAAGCACCAGACTCGGATCCTAATAAATTTTGGATATCTAGACCCGATTCCAGGACCTAAAACTAAGAAAATGAGAGGGAGAAAGGGAAGGAGGGGTTTGGCCTCACTGCCGTCGCCAACGAGGGAGATCGAGAGAGAGAGAGGGAGGGAGGAGGTCCAGCCTTGCCAGCATCATTGGGAGAGAGGGAGTCTGGCCTCGCTGGCAAGGAAGATCGAGAGAGTGAGAGAGGAAGGGAGGGGTTTGGCCTCGCCGCCATCGCCAGCGAGGGAGATCGAGAGAGGGAGAGAGGGAGGGAGGGGGTCTGGCCTTGCCGATGAGGGAGATCGAGAGAGGGAGAGAGGGATCAGAGAGGGGGTCTGGCCTCATCGACGATGGAGATTGAGTGGGAGACGGACAGTTGGAAAGATGAGGAGAGGACGGAGACAGCCAAGAATAGGGGATGGCACACAGCCGAGCCGACTCGAGCTGAGATCGAGCCGGTTGGGGGAGGATCCAAGTCAGATGTCTCAGGCACGGAGTCGGTTGTCTCAGGCATGGAGCCGGCTCTGCTTCAGAGCGAGCTGGCTCGATGGGTGTGAATAAAATTTAATATGTCTCTCTAAGATTCCAACTTTAAGCCTTAAGGTGCTGCCATCATCTACTTCATTCTTCTTTTTTGGATTAACATCTAGATTTGCACAAGAGATCGGATCTATGATTGTTGCTCATCCTTAATTATTTATGAATATAATTCATATTGTAGAATTTATTGGATAACATTTTTTGAATGTTTATATCTTGTTGCTTTTGTTTATTGCATTGCATAACGATAGACCTATCAATTGATTAGTGTACATAATCTCTGACATCTGTACAATTATATATAATTATACGGATGAGAGAATTATGTATCATAATCAGTTGATTATCCAATTTAGATAGTTTAAAAATTATAGATAATTCTATAGGTAGTTACAGTAATCAAACAGTATGCTAAGAATTCTAAATAAAATTTTGGATAGTATTTTCCTTTTATTCTTCCTACATGGGAGAACTAAGAGAAAATGCTGCCAAAATTTTATTTGATCCCTGTTGCATATCATTTGATTACTGTATTGAACCAATAGAATTAATATAATTTTTGAATGTGATAGGACCTATCTTTACCTATTAGTTGATGATATGATGCATTTATTGCATGTCTAAAAATGATATTTAATGTGAGTTCCATACATGATATTTATTTCAATCCTTATTTATGATGCATTTTTGTTTATAATGCATATTAATTTATAATGTATTAATATATAATTTAAATTTTATAAATGATTTAATTATAGTATCATCATTTTTATAATGGATAAGGGGTGGATGGAGTTTAGTAGGCTCTCGTCAGAATATGAGGCTGGATTTCAAAATTTTTTTGATTTTGCTATAGAAAAATTTAGAGATCATGGACTGATCCAATGTCCTTATAAAAAGTGTATGAATGGACTATGACTACCTCATCAAGATATAAATGATCACCTCACTATTTATGACTTTAAAGTTGGTTATAAAATTTATTAGGACCAATATGGTAAGGGTAGACTGTAAGAAGATGATCAACATGATGGAGGAGTGGAACAAATGGTTCGTGATATTTTTTCGTTTGTTGGCCATAATGATGATGCATCACATCCATGCCTGATCCTGTGGTTGATGGAATGACAAATAATAAGGATGTAGAGAAGGTCCATAAGTTGATGGAGGATGCTAATATTTCGTTGTATATCGGATGTGAAAAGATGGCGAAGCTGGAGTTTTTAATCCAGTTGTATCATGCAAAATATTCCAATGGATTCAGTAATAATGGGGTGAAGTGCATATTAGAGCTTTTAGAGGACATTCTTTCGGACGATGCATAAATTTTAAAGAATAATTATGAGGCATCGAAGATTATTAAATAGCTGAGCTTTGCTTACACCAAGATACATGCATGTTCCAATGATTGCATGCTCTATTAGAAGGGGGATGTCAACCAAAATGAGTACATGAGGTATGGTGTATCAAGATGAAAATGGAATAAAGGCGGCACATCGACTCATATACCTCAAAAATTAATGTGGCACTTTTTTTTTATTTCGAGACTATAAAAATTGTTTATATCGACAAGGACATCGAAAGATATGAGATGGCATAAAGAGGACCAAACAAAAGATGATGCATTGAGACATCCAACCAATGGAGAGACATAGTAGAAGTTTAATGAATTACATCCTAACTTCACACATGAGATACATAATGTGAGGTTGGGCTAGTCGTACGATGGTTTCAATCCGTTCAAGTATATGAATACCGTCCATAATGTATGGTCGATATTTATTCATATTTACAACCTCCCACCGTAGATGTGTATGAAAAAATCTTTTGCTTTTATGATAGTGCTTATCCTTGGACTGATGGAGGTAGGTAATGACATTGATGTTTATTTGTAGCCTCTTATTGTCGAGCTGAAATACTTATGGAGCATTCAACGTATTTCAACTTTTGATACTTTGTTGAATGAGTCATTCTTCATACGTGCAGTGCTTTTATGGACAATAAATGACTTTCCAGCCTATGCCCTAATATTGGATTAGAGCATCAAAGATGAGCTAGCATGTTCGATTTGTGAAAAAAACACCTGATCTAAAAGATTGATACATCGGAGGAGTTTTAGTTATATGGGGCATCGACGTTTTCTCCGTCAAAACCATCCATACAGAAGAGATGCACGCTCCTTCGATGACACTATTGAAGAAGGTGAGGTATCTAGCTGAATGTTTGGAAGTGATGTACTTAAAGAGTTAGATGGTCTCAGTGTTAAATTTAAAAAAAATGATCCGATTGATAGTAAAAAGAAGAAGCATCGATCAAAGGTAGATGACACATACTCTAACTAGAGGAAAAAGAGCATCTTCTTTGACTTGCCATATTGGGAGAAAAACTTATTGCACCACTGCTTAGATGTAATGCATATTAAAAAGAATGTGTGCGAGCTCCTATCGGCAACAATCTTAAATATCAAAGATAAGACTAAGGATGACTTGAATTCTTGATTTGATTTGAAAGAATGGAATATTAGGAGATCACTCCATCCAAAGCCGATAGGAGGAGAACTGTGGAGGCTCCCTCATGCATGCTATATTATGAATGCCTCTGAATGGTCCATATTTTTTCGTATGTTAGAAAACATAAAGATTCTTGATGGATACTCAAGCAATATATCAAAGCATATGAATAGTAAGGATGTCAAACTTGAGGGATTGAAAACTCATGATTATCATGTGCTAATGCAGTAATTGATTCCAATAGCTATTCACCGCGTGTTGTCAAAAAATATCAGAATGACTGTTATTCATCTTTGCAACTTTTATAGAGATATTTGTGCAAAAAGATTACTTAAGAAAGACGTGAAGAAAATAAAGACAAGGATGGTGACTTATTATGTGATCTAGAGAAGATATTTTTACCACCATTTTTCATGGTTATGATGCATCTCACTGTACAACTTATGAAAAAAATTGCATTGGAGACCCAGTATTCTACCGATAGATGTATCCTACTGAGAGAAATATTTAAACTCTAAAATCTTATTTAAAAAATATAAATCATCCGGAGGGATCAATAGCAGAAGGTTATTTGGATTAAGAGTGTATGAATTTTTATACCATATACTTCAACAAGCTCGAGATACGTCGTAATCAGTCAATGAGAAATCAGGATGATCAGTATGAGTCAATTGAGCCTGCATTGAGTACATTCCACAGCTAGATGGACTTTTCACTTCATACCATCTCACTGATTTAAGCATTGAGAAAAGGGATAAGGGACATCACTACGTGCTCTTCAATTGCAATGTTATTGAATCGTACATAAGTTGAGTCACTCAATTTTATTTATTTTATAATAATTAAAAAAAATATTTAATTATATCTAAATTTATTTTTTGTGCATACAACAAACACAAAAAGATTATAAGAGTAAAATATGGTGCTCTAAGTATGCGGAAGAAAGAGAAAATATACAGCAAAAAATTTTCTGAATGGTTCAAAGATCCTATAAGTGATTATATATTTTTGCCTTATACAATTTATTTGGACATATTTACTAATTAGGTGTGAAGATTATCGCTCAGTGATGTAAACCCTAAAGTGCGTGCTCTTTCAATGGATTCTAATCGTACCGTGCATGAGTATAAACAGCTCATTATTAATGGCTATAGATTTAATATTCATAGTAGATCCATAAATATGATAACATAAAATAGTGGCATCATGTTGAGTGCTACCACTGGGTGTTATGTTAGCTCGAGGGATTCACAGCCTCGTATGGAGGATTTGAACTATTATGGCATGGTGGAGAAGATTGTCATCTTGGACTATTATTCTAAAGGAAGGATTGCGTTGATGAAGTATGATTGATTTGATACCTTATCACAGTCTAGGATGAAGACTGATGAGTATAGTTTTACTCTCGTTAACATGCAACGCCATCTCTGCACTGAAGAACCGTATATACTTACCTTCCAAGTGAAGGAAAATCCTAATTTTTCAGACTAGGTTCGTTCAGATCTGATCAGATCAAGAGATATATTTTAATTTTTTTTATCTAAATTAGATCTGAGATATTTCAGATTTAATTCTTATTATTTTAATAATTAAAATAAAATTAGATAAATAAAATTAAATTTAATTTATCTTGAAGTGGATAATCCTATTATCCATTGATGATCCTGTAAGCAGTGGAAGGTTCTGAATCTAGCCACGTAAGTTTCTGACCTCTACCGATATCCACTCGGATTGAATTTGGAGATCCTTTTCTTTTCTATCATATCTCCAAAAATCAGATCTGGATCTGATCTGGAGAATCTTCAAAACTATTTTTGAAGATCAGCAGTTGTCCTTTGCAGCAGCGCAACCTTCTAGCTTTCAGTCGCCTTTCTCTCATCTAGATTGCACCAACCAAGAATCCAAATCTCTTTGGATGTGGAGAGGAGAGGGAGAAGGTGCTTTGGCATGGAGGAGGAGAGGAGAAGCAGTCTTGGGGCGTGGAGAATTGTGATGCTCTTGAGTTGGGCGCAAGGTCATATTTATAGACTAAGCGTGATCCAACTCCTCTTCTTCCCAACCAATCACAACCTTTTATGAAATCAGATCTAAATCTGATTGGTGGGAATAGAGTCCCCTGAATTCCTCCTTAGATGGTGCCTAAGACCAGTCAAAGTTAGTTCTTAGAAGAACTCTAATTGGAATCCAAAAAGGAGATGGAGTCCCTATCCAACAGGGACTCCTAGGCGCCTCCAGCTTGGGCACACGCCTCCTCCTTGCCAGATTCTGGCAGGGGGACAAGCCCCCACCAGCCCTCTAATAGGTGCGTGATACGTGGATAAAAGTCAAAGTATCAATGGTCAATATTTGACCAGTCAAAGGTCAACTTTTGACCAAAGTCAAAGGATGAGAAATGGCAGGTGACCAAAAATGGTAGGTATTGTCTTACAAAATAAGACAACCCTTTTCTAATTTGAACAAGCTCCAGTCAGATAAAGTGAAGGCCTCTAATTGAGCACAAACTCCTTTGGCTCAGTCAGGACAACTATTTATGATAGTAAAAGAAGAACGTTAGGTTCAATCGAGTGCTAGCACGATTTTTTTGAACCTAATTGAATCTCATTCAGATCAATTGAACTGGATCAGTTCAATTGATGATCACCAGATTCAAACCCTTATTTGTGTGATCCCAGTTAGGTTCAGTTCTGTATGGTAATGGGATATGTCATGATCTCTATCATCGACATCATCGAAACTCCTTTCGATGGATCAGAACTCTTCTGATTCGAACAGCTAGAATGATCGATCATCTAAATCATTCTAATTGCTCCCAAAATCCACCAGTGACACCTAGCAGTATATGGTGGCAACCCATCAGAGCTGAATGCGAACCTCTTGGTGCAGCTACCTGTGTGATTAAGTTCTTCTATCTTGAGCCCCGATCAGATTAGGGTTAAGGTGAACTCGTCAAACCCTAGTCTCTGTCATATGATGTAATCATTCGATTCAAGTCCAATGTGAAAACCTAAATAGAAACTCTTTCTATTATTTCACTCTGCCATGGCCATGGGCTTCTGGACTTGATTCTCATGATCATCATAGGGCTGCTCCTCTACCACCGAGGTAGATAGATTCCATCTTGATGCAATCCAGTTCCTACAATGAACATGCTATAGCCAACATACACCTCAGGATTCCATATGGCTAGGAGATCCGAGTAATGGTGTAGTCAAACTATAACACCCTCAAGGTGAACTGCCGATGCATCTCAGGTCAAAGAACCAGACACACTACTGCAGCATCGAGTCAGTCATTGACGAGAAGGTAGACTTCCTAATGACTACTCGAGGTGGTCACGCTCAGTGCCCTCGTTCTCTAACGAGTATCTGTACTCTCGCTCCGGTGTCTCCACACCGTAGACTCAAGACTCATCTACTAAAGAGAAGCGATTGTACACCAACCTTCCGGATCAATCACCATCCTCGTGATGATCCTATGGTCGGAGCATTTTATGAGTTAATAATGATTATTCATGTCTTAAATTTTCAACTCTTGAAAATATGAATTATCATTACCATTAACTCAAAGGATGTATCACAGACACTAAATACACATATGTGATAGAAAATAACCCATTTTATTGATTATAGTCAAAATTATAATTTTGCCCCTAGAAGTGTATTACAAGTGTCAGCCAATTCTGGCTTCTAGGGCACATATATCTAACAATCTCCCACTTGTCCTAAAGCCAATTGGCTACAAGTCTAAGTCCCATCTTCTCAAGGTGGGCTTCGATCTTCTGCTGGCCCAACGGCTTTGTAAGTGGGTCTGCCACATTATCTGTGGAGTTGACTCTCTTGACCTCGACGTAACCCTTCTCGAGGTAATCGCGGATGAGGTGGTATCGCCGCTCAATGTGCTTGGATTTTTGGTGAGACCTCGGCTCCTTAGCAAGGGCTATGGCGCCATTGTTGTCGCAGTATAGAGGAATGGCATCTGATGGCATTACTCCAATTTCTGCAGCAAACTTCTTGTACCAGAATGCTTCCTTCGCAGCCTCTGATGCAGCGATATATTCTGCTTCCATGGTGGAATCTGCTATCACCATTTGCTTGGAACTCTTCCAGCTGACAGCACCACCATTGCACACAAACAGACTCCAGATGTCGACTTTCGATCATCTATATCGGACATGAAATCCGAGTCTGTGTATCCCTGGACTTGGAGTTCTCCATTACCAAAGACCAACATCATATCCTTAGTTCTTCTCAAGTACTTAAGGATACATTTCACAGAAGTCCAGTGTTCTTCACCTGGATTTGACTGATATCTGCTTGTGACACTCACAGCATGGGCTATATCAGGTCGTGTACATAGCATGGCATACATGAGGCTCCCTATTGCAGAAGCATAAGGGATCTTGCTCATGCATTCTATTTCCTCAGGTGTGCTAGGGCACATCTTCTTGGAAAGATGAATACCATGTCTGAAGGGTATTAATCCCCTCTTAGAGTTTTTCCATACTAAACCTCTTTAGTACTTTCTCTATGTACATCTTCTGTGAAAGTCCTAGCATCCTATTCGGTCTATCCCTATAGACCTTAATTCCTAGAATAAAGGATGCTTCACCTAGGTCTTTCATGGAGAATTCCTTGGACAACCATAATTTGACTGTTGTCAACATGGGAATATCATTCCCAATAAGGAGGATGTCATCCACGTACAATACGAGGAAGACAACAGCGCTCCCACTGACCTTTTTGAAGAACACATGGTTCCTCTTCATTTTTGATGAAACCAAATATTTTGATCACATCATTGAAACGAGTGTTCCAGCTCCGAGATGCTTGCTTAAGTCCATATATGGACCTTAGCAGCTTGCAAACCTTGTGATCAGTATCACTGGATGTGAAACCTAGCGGCTGTTCCATATAGATATCTTCCTCAAGATATCCATTTAAGAATGCCATTGTTTTCACGTCCATTTGCCATATTTCATAATCGAAATAGGCTGCAACGGCAAGCAATGTGTGGATGGATTTTAGCATAGCCACTTGAGAAAAAGGTATCCTGATAGTCAATGCCTTCGCGTTGACTATAACCTTTTGCCACTAGTCTAGCCTTGAATGTCTCCACATTTCCATCTGCACCAATCTTTCTCTTGAAGATCCATTTACACCCAATAGGTACTATACCTTCTGGTGGATCTACCAAGGTCCAGACTTGGTTTGAGTGCATCGAGTCAATTTCTGACTGCATTGCCTCTAGCCATTTCTCGGAGTCGATATCTGATATCGTCCTCGTTGTAGGTTTTGGGATCATCACCATGAGCACCATTACCTACGAGGAACATTTTTTCTACTTTCCTCTGAAATAATACCTAAGTATCTTTCAGAAGGATGGAAAACTCTTTCCGATCTACGAGGTGGAGGAGGTAGTGTTCTTATTGGCTCAACCTGATTTGGTTCCAATTGGTCCTTAGCTCATTGTACTTGTGAGACTTTCTCATCAAGCTTAATCTGCTTTCCAATGCCGCTATCTTGAATAAACTATTTTTCAAGAAAGATGGCATGTCGACTCACAATCACATTGTGGTCTTCTGGAATGTAGAAATAGTATCCTAATGACTCTTTAGGATATCCTATGAATCGAGCTCTAAAGGACCTAAACTCTAACTTGTCCGCTTGTTGTCTTTTGACATGAGCCGGACAACCCCAAATTCTGAGATGACTCAGACTTGGTTTCTTACCATGCCATATCTCATACGGTGTGGTAGGAACGATTTTAGAGGAAACCCTATTCAGTAGATAAATTGAAGTTAATAATGAATGTCCCCAAAGAAAATCAGGAAGGTCTGTGAAGCTCATCATGGATCGGACCATATCCAATAGAGTTCCGATTTCTCCGTTCTGAAACTCCCGTTGAGTTGAGGTGTTCCTGGTGGAGTCCATTGAGAGACTATGCCATTATTCTTTGAGATAGTCTAGGAATTTTTGGCTAAGGTATTCACCTCCTCGATCTGATCGAAGAACCTTAATGGATTTTTCAGTTTATTTTTCTACTTCATGTCTGAATTCTTTGAACTTTTCAAAAGCTTCAGACTTGTGTCTCATAAGATACACATACCCATACCTAGATAGATCATCGATAAAGGTAATGAAGTAGACAAAATTGCCTCTAGTTGGCACATCAAATGGGCCGCACACATCAGTATGTACTAGGGCAAGGAGATCTGTGGCCCTCTCCCCATGTCCTACAAAAGGGAGTTTGGTCATTTTGCCTTAGAGACAAGATTCACAAGTTGGATATGACTCGAAAGTCAATGGACTCAATAGCCCATTTTTCTCCAATTTGTTGATCCTATCTTCTGCTATATGACCTAATCTTAGGTGCCATAGATATCTGTCATTTGGACTATCCCTAGGTCGTTTGGCATTCACATTTTGCTCGATAGTTAGAACAGGTACATCAATATGTAGCTGATAAAGACCATTAATAAGAAAACCATTTGCAATTTTATTTCTTTCATAAAGAATGTTACAATGGTCCTTAAAGAAGGTAATCACATAGCCTTCTTAGTGCTAAGCATGAAATAGAAATCAAATTCCTGCTAGCTGCAGGCACATAATAACAGTCTTTCAAAACTAAGTCTAAACCAGATGGTAATCGAAGAGGGTATGTTTCCACGGCTCACTGCAGCAACTCTTGCTCCATTACCGATGCGTAGGATCATGTCTCCATCCCTCAGCCTCCTGCTATCCTCAAGATCCTGCATGAAAGTGCACAGATGAGCACTAGAACCAGAGTCAAGCACCCAACTGGATGCAGAAGAAACCGTAAGGTTAGACTCAATAACGAGCATACCTCCAGAAGGACCTTCCTTCTTGTTCTTCAGGGTGGCCAGGTAAGTAGGGCAGTTTCCGCTTCCAATGGCCGTCGCTGTTGCAATGGAAACACTTTTTTTGACAGCGGCTTTCATTCTTCGGCTCTGCCTTCTTCTTCTTTGATCCTTCCATCCTTCTTGCTTTTTCACAGACTTCTTTTTCTTTCCATAAGACTTTCTTTTGGAAGAAGTCCGTTCCATAGCAAGAACTGAGCCTTTAGAATCCTTTCATAGAAAGCTCAGCGGTGAACCAGCATATTCATTAATTCGGTCCAAGGAATTTTGAAGTTTATGCATGTGGTAATTCATGATGAATTGCCCATATGCATCAGTCAAGGATTGCAGAATAATATCATTCTGCAGGTCCAAGTCTAACTTCACACCGAGCTTCTCAAGCTCTTTCCATGTCCTTGATCATTGTCAGACAGTGATCTTGGACTGACTGCCCATCATGCATCTTAGCCTTAAAAAGTCATTTCGTGACTTGATACTTGGCTGCGCGACTCTGTTCACCAAACATCTCCTGCAGGTGAGCCAACATTTGGCGAGCAGTCCCGATATCTTCATGTTGGCACTGGAGCTCATCAGACATCGAGCCCAACATGTAATATCTGGCCTTATTATCTTCGTCTATCCATTTTTCCAGAGATACGCTCTCTGTTCAGTGGATGGACGAGCTGGTAAGGTGGGAGGGTCCTGATCCAATACATGGGTTAACTTCTTGAAATCCAAAATGATTTTGTAGTTCTTGAGCCAATCTTTATAATTGGGTTTGGTCAGTCTATGTGTGTCTAGGATACGTGCTAATGGGTTGGACGCAGACATTTTCTTGTAGAGAGTCAAAGATTCTAGTTAGATACTGTAATTATGACTTGACCAATTTATTTAGAAATTTTATTTTTAAATAAATTAGCTTCCCACTATTTTTTTGGATCCCTACACTCCCTCTGTAGAGATGCAAAAATCTCCACGATTAATGATTTCTAGTGGGTGGTGCGGTCTCACCAACTGACTCATCACCTCACCTAACAGTTATTGGTGATGGATTAGCCAATGAGTGAACAACTCTTGTTCAATGATTCTCTAATCATGGTGCACCCAAACTTGGTCTCTAATTCATGAATCTCACCATATCCAAAATATTGATCCACTCCTTAGTTAAGTCAGACCCACCATTTGCATAGACTGGATTCCTAATTGAGTCTCTCACCGTATCCAAAATATTGAGCCCAACTCATCCTCCAGCCCATAGCATCCAATGCCTAATAGACATGGTTGCATCTTTCCGGTGCAACTGAGCCACTGTATCCAGCCGAGAACAATCAACCCCGGAAAGGGCCCGCACATCTACAATGGTGGAAGACCTCAGACTTAATCTTTTCTTAGGGAGAATTGATTCAGGTCTCATTAAACTAGACTTGTCATAGTCATAACAATTATGACTAACCTAGTGGCATGGGTTAGCTCGAATTATTGACCACCTCAGATCAGAACTGTGTCAACAGATATGGCCAGGTAAGTGAGACCGATGAAAGGAATATGCCATTAACTCGTACAAGAATGCATTCAGATCGAGTAGCTTCCAATTAAAAACCAGTCGATCGTATGTGCCAAACTTACCTTAGACACCAAATTATTGAGCCAGAACCAATTGGGTTAGCCTACAATCCAGACTCTAACCTCTGAGCCTAATTAGGTCTTATTTGATCGTGACTCGATTTTGACCCAGACTTAATCCTATTAGGCTGGTCAATTTAAGCATTGTTGATCCCATCTAACCAACTCTTGATTTGG
Organism: Cocos nucifera; assembly: GCA_006176705.1. Lineage (NCBI taxonomy): Eukaryota > Viridiplantae > Streptophyta > Magnoliopsida > Arecales > Arecaceae > Cocos > Cocos nucifera. The sequence goes on along the minus strand of QRFJ01001656.1, from coordinate 408,967 downwards.
TTTGATCAATCGCTTAGACCTAATTGAGCTATCCAAGTCCAAACCCAGTATTATGAATATGTCTTAGATATGAAATTCTTAATTTTAGACCTAATTAACATTCCATAATCTTAATTTTTTAATTAAGTAGAGTTCATAAATAAAATATGCACAATAAATCCTAGGGTTTCGGGATCTAAGGTTTTGTAGAAAGTAAGTTTTGAATTTTTGATTAAGGACGAACGCGCAGCACCCCTATACGTCATAAGAACACCCCATTGGATGAGAGGAGAGGGCCTTTAAACCCTTCTTCTTTCTTATGACCGGATGGCCAAGAGGAACGTCTTAATCAGGAATATGTAATACTGCAAAATAATTTTAGATCTATATCATATATCTCATATACAAATTAGATCTAATCATGGCATATTTTGCATACATCTCATGTATCGAATCATGCATATTTTTAGATCTAAATTATCTCATAATAATCTAAAAAATTAGATTTAAATTGATCTAATCAAAATAAATTCTAATCTAGACAACTATGTAGAACTATTCTACAACTAGTCTAGACATGCATCAATCATATCTCATATGATGTTTAAAATTAAATAATTTTTATTTACTATTTTTTAGATGTTATTATAATAATTATAATATAAAAAAATAATAAATAAATAGATCTAAAATATGATTTAATCAAATTAAATTAAAAATATACAAGACTATTCTATAGAACTATTCTATTTTAGAACTAGTCATGCATATTTTCTAATCTTAGATCCAAATCATTTAATTTTAATTTTTTTTAAATTTTAGATCTGATCACATCTCATGTAACATCTAAAATTATTTATTTTTTATTTAGAATAAATTTAAAATTAGATCTAAATACTTTTAGAATCTTGGCTCTGATACCAGTTGAAGAAAAATCCTGATTTTCCAGATTAGGTTCGTTCAGATCTGATCAGATCAAGAGATATATTTCAAAATTTTTTTTTAATCTACATCAGATTTAGAATATTTTAAATCTAATTCTTATTATTTTAATAATTAAAATAAAATTAGATAAATTAAATCAAATTTAATTTATCTTAAAGTGGGTAATCCTATTACCCATTGATGATCCTGTAAGGAGCGGAAGGTTCTGGATCTAGCCACGCAAGTGCCTGGCCTCTATCGATATCCACTTAGACTAGATCTTAAGATTTTTTTCTTCTCTATCACGTCTTCAAAAATCATATCTGGATCTGATCTGGAGGATCTTCAAAACTCCTTTTGAAGATCAGCAATTATCCTTTGCAGCAGCGCAGCCTTCTAGCTTTCAGTCGTCTTTCTCTCATCTAGATTACACCAACCAAGAATTCAAACCTCTTTGGACATGAAGAGGAGAGAGAGAAGGTGCTTTAGCATGGAGGAGGAGAGGAGAAGCAGCCTTAGGGCGTGGAGAATTATGATGCTCTTTGAGTTGGGCGGAGGGTCTTATTTATAGACTAAGCGTGATCCAACTCCTCTTCTTCCCAACCAATCACAATCCTTTATAAAATCAGATCTAAATCTGATTGGTGGGAATAGAGTCTCCTGGATTCCTCCTTAGATGGCGCCTAAGATCAGTCAAAGTTGGTTCTTAGGAGAACTCTAATCGAAATCCAAAAAGGAGATGGAGTCCCTATCCAACAGGGACTCTTGGGCGCCTCCAGCTTGGGCACACGCCAATGGTGGCATGCGCCCTCCTTCTTGCCAGGTTCTGATAGAGGGACAAGCCTCCACCAGCCCTTCAATAGGTGTGTGACACATGAACAAAAGTCAAAGTGTCAATGGTCAACATTTGACCAGTCAAAGGTCAACTTTTGACCAAAGTCAATGGATGAGAAATGGCAGGTGACCAAAAATGGCAGGTATTGTCTTACAAAATAAGACAACCCTTTTCTAATTTAGACAAGCTTCAATTAGATAAAGTGAAGGCCTCTAAATGAGTACAAACTTCTTTGGCTCAGTCAGGACAACTATTTATGATAGTAAAAGAAGAACGATAGGTTCAATCGAGTGCTAGCACGATTTTTTTGAACCTAATTGAATCTCATTCAGATCAATTGAACTGGATTAGTTCAATTGATGATCACCAGATTCAAATTCTTGTTTGTGTGATCCAGTTAGGTTCAGTTCTGTATGGTAATGGGATATGTCATGATCTCTATCATCGACATCATCGAAACTCCTTTCGATGGATCAGAACTCTTCTGATTCGAACAGCTAGAATGATCGATCATCTAAATCATTCTAATTGCTCCCAAAATCCATCCAGTGACACCTAGCAGTATATGGTGGCAACCCATCAAAGCTGAATGCGAACCTCTTGGTGCAGCTACCTATGTGATTAAGTTCTTCTATCTTGAGCCCCGATCAGATTAGGGTTAAGGTAAACTCGTCAAATCCTAGTCTCTGTCATATGATGTAATCATTCGATTCAAGTCCAATGTGAAAACCTAAATAGAAACTCTTTCTATTATTTCACTCTGCCATGGCCATGGACTTCTGGACTTGATTCTCATGATCATCATAGGGCTGCTCCTCTACCACCGAGGTAGATAGATTCTATCTTGATGCTATCCAGTTCCTATAATGAATATGCTATAGCCAACATACACCTCAGGGTTCCATATGGCTAGGAGATCGAGTAATGGTGTAGTCAAACTATAATACCCTCAAGGTGAACTGCCGATGCATCTCAGATCAAAGAACCAGACACACTACTACAGCATCGAGTCAGTCATTGATGAGAAGGTAGACTTTCTAATGACTACTCGAGGTGGTCACGCTCAGTGCCCTCATTCTCTAATGAGTACCTGTACTCTCGCTTCGGTGTCTCCACATCATAGACTCAAGACTCATCTACTAAAGAGAAATAATTGTACGCCAACCTTCTGGATCAATCACCATCCTCGTGATGATCCTATAGTCGAGAGTATTTTATGAGTTAATAATGATTATTCATGTCTTAAATTTTCAACTCTTGAAAATATGAATTATCATTACCATTAACTCAAAGGATGTATCACAGACACTAAATACACATATGTGATAGAAAATAATCTATTTTATTGATTATAGTCAAAATTATAATTTTACTCTTAGAAGTGTATTACTAGTGTCAGCCAATTCTGGCTTCTAGGGCACATATATCTAACACCAAGCTAGTCAAGTCTTCTACATTAGTGATCCCTTGGAGCCTCAATGGGGTGTTGTTGTGAAGATGGTGCCTAGACATATTTTTGATGATATCGAATTTAATGACGATGTTAGACCATGCATGCAAAGTACATCTCTAGGATAAAAAACTTACCTGATACTGTCGAGGTCCCAAACACATTTGTCAAGAGCGATGGTGATGTTCATATTATAGATGCCACTAGATAATGATTTTAATATTCTGATATAAATTATTAAAGTCTATTTATTGATGTGTTGCTAATATTATTGTTCAACATGTTATATTTTTTGCCCAAATATTGTAATCCAAGAGGAGGGATGAATTGGATTTCTAAAATAAAGATGGTTGGAGAGAGATTTCAAGACCTCTCGATTCTAAACAAGACATCTCCTCGGAACCGTGAGACCTCTCGAGAATCCTGCAAGACTTCTTGCTCTTAGAGCACATAAACTGAGTTTCTATTTTGGTCAAAAAAAAATTTGAAGAATTTTTGCTACCAATCAAAGAGATTTAATTTTTATTTTAATTCTTCTTTATATTTTTTTGGTCAAAGAGCTCTCTCTCTTCTGATCTTTGGAAGCTTAAGAAAAAAATTTTCTTTAAAGATCTTGACTTGATGAATTTTTGTAGATCTTTTTTTAAAATAATTTTTTAATTTAAATATCTGAAAAGACCTACATCCACTCATGAAATACATGGTTAAATACTCAAACTCATGTTGATTAACGTTGCAGGTCACAATGACACCGAAATGTCATCTAGCTTTCACCTCCGTTCCTCGAATGACTATGCGGAGCTCTGCATCTAAGCTATGCCAGTAGGCCGTGCTGTGCTATGCCATGGGTCATGCCATGCCAATAGGTCGTGCCTTGAACCATGCTATGTCAGTAGGTCATGCCGTGCTGTGCCATATTGGTAGGCCATGCCTTGAGCCATATCGTGCAGGTAGGTCGTGCCGTGCCGTGCCAATAGATCATACCTTGGGCCATGCCGTGTCGATAGGCCATGCTTTGGATCGTGTCGTATCGGTAGATCATGCCATATCGACCGCTAAGAGAATCTTCATCTTGTTGCTTTTATTTATTGCATTGTATAGCATTAGACCCATCAATTGATTAGTATACATAATCTTCAGCATCTGTATATTTATATGTAATTATACGGATGGTACCTAGGTTTCATTAACATTGCAGATCATAATGGCATCGAAATGTCATCTAGCTTTCACTCCTGCCTCTCGGTGGATTATGCGGAGTTTAGCATCTAAGAAGCAGTCGGAGCATACTCGATCCACCTCCGCATCGACTACTCAGGAACTTCCACCGTCGGCATTTACTCCACCGACGGCATCTACTCTACCGACATCTGAGCCTCCACCGTCATCTACATCTTCGATACATGCTACTCCATGACATCTGAGTGTATATTTTTATTATATTATTTATTTATTTTTTATATAGTATTTATATACTTATATATTTGCATAACATATTTTTATTGCAGGTGCATCATCCAGTCAGATATTTTACGGTCCCACACGTATGGCGCATGTGTAGAACCGCTAGCATCAGGTGATGTTGCAGTATGATATGGAGGGAAGGCCAGTAGGAAAGACCGCGCGGGAGATGTATTCTTTTTTTAGAGTGCTTGTAAGACGATCGGACATTATTCCCATAGAGTCCAGAGACTGACGATTAATGGATGATGCTGTCAGAGATCGGATGTAGAAGAAGATAAGGATAAGTGCATCTTAATTATATTTATATATTTTACATGTTTATACTATGTTTGATTAGAATAATTTCGTAACTGACTTTTAATAACTTTGTGCAGATGAGATATGACTTTTTTGATCATGAGAGAACTCGAGATGTCCAACTGAAGAAGATCGGAGAGTTGTACCGAAGCTATAAGGTCAAACTCCATAGAGGATGGCTCAAGCATCAATGAGACACTCTAGAGGAGCTTGTTTCTTGGATACAAGACTGTCCTCCGAGTCAGTGGGAGAGGATGGTTACACATTGGAGGAGCCAGAAGTTTAAGATAAAATTATTAACTTTTAAATTTTTAATATACTTAAAATTATATTTAAATATTTTTTAAATATTTATTATTTATTTGAATACTTATTAAGCTATCTCCTATCAGAATCGGAAGAATCGAATAGTCCAAGAGTATATGCACACTCTCGACCATGAGTCTATGGCCAGTCATATGTATAAAGAGATAATGAATTCTAAATCTTATTAAATAAATTAAATTAATATTTTTTTAATATTTTTGATAAATTGATTCATTATTATAGCTGATGAGAGATGGAGTGATGCCCAACCGTAGCGAGATCTTTCGATCCAGTCGTACGGACAAGAAGGGCAGGCCGATGAACGCCGCGATCGAAAGAATTTTTATAAGTATTAAATATATTAGTATATATGATTAATATTATAGTATTTCTTATAAAATTTTATTTAAATTTATAATTATAGGATCAGTTAGATGCACTCACGAGCGAGAGCCCGGATACCTTTGGCCCCTATGACCATCTATCTCAGGTCTTTGCTCCCGAGCATTTTGAGAGGATCCGATGCAGGTCCGAACATATACCGACCAGCTATTAGTCTGAGGAGAGCGTCTCTTCATAGGATTTCGATGTCATTAGTCAGGAGGAGCTTGAGGAGGCATTGGCACGGGCAGATCATGCTGCGATACTGACAGATCAGGCTAAGGAGCATGCATCTCATATGGAGGACATCATGAGAGATATTGTATCGATGCTCAGCATGCATTTTAGAGGTGCCTTCACGAGCTTTGAGGATATGTTGATCTGCATTTCAGCTCTAGCTCCGGCTCCACCTCGTGCTCCATCTCCTAATGACGACGATGATGTAGATTTAAAAAATTTTTGATGTATTTTTTTAAAAAATATTATAATAAATTTTATTTGATAATAAAATTTTAATATTTTAGAAATATTTTTATATTTATAATATTTTTATATTATATACCTCTGCATTTATCAAATAAAATATATAAAAAATAAAAAAAATTATATATTTTTAATTATTCAGAAGCTACAATAGTGATTTTACAATCACTATCATAGACGTACCAACTACTGTTGTAGGCATTGTGTCAACCACTACATTAGACCTATAGCAGCGGTTACATAACCACTGCAATAGGTACTCTATGACAGCGATTTTGAGAACCGCTATAACAACCACTACCATAAACTTACGGCGACGGCTGCAGTGGCAGCGATTAGCTAACTCCTACTATAGCCTATAGCAGTGATTTTTTGGGCTACGGCAGTGGTTACAAATCACTGTCGTAGTCCTGTTCTATAGTAGTGTGCTCTGACATTCATCCATCTGCAACTGGTAGAACTACTTTCAAAAGAATAGTATATTGGTGAGCGAATTTGTCATGTATAACTCTTCAAGCTTCGACCACATCACTATTGGAGAAGTCTCATCAAGTATATAGATTATCATATCATCTGCTAGGTATAAGCGGATTGTATTCACCACCTGTATCTAGAGCCGCTTTCAATCATGCACCTTCATGGTGGCCGACATCTCCTCATATATGAGAGCATTAATCAAATTTTGTTGGATGAGGCATCCTTCATCCTTGCTTGCCATAAGAAAAAATATTTTTTTTATCAAATCTGTTGATCTCCATCTTAATTGTACTTGTCTTCTTCATCTTCTTCAATCTTGATCATCACTGCCATAATTTGCACTCCGGTATCGCCTAACTCTAATACCAATTATTAGAAATCTTCTATTAGAATATCAAAATAGAAAAAAAATAAAAATATATATAATTAAGTCGTGGATCAGTACAAAGGCTCACCTCCATGAGGCATGCAAAACTTTACGATAAAAAAGAAATAAAAATAAAAGAAAATTATCCACTCTTAATACTCGTATACAATCCTTTTAACTAGAAACTATCCTTACAAAGCTTCCTCTTGAAAACCCCCTTAAATGACAGCTGTCTACTACCTAGTTGTCTACTTGAAGCCTCCTACTTCTGCTATCTGTTAAAGCCTTCATCACATTTCAGGAGTTTGTTGATTGCCCACTGCTCACCAAGACCTCTTTTGCAACCTGTCTACCATCTGTTTCGGCTCCATAAGGCCACAGGCCCTTTTATAGTCCTCGAATGGATTAATATGAGTCCAGGATGAAGTCCGGACCCGAGTGCAACTCATATAGCATCCCTCAATTGTTGGATCTTGATCGGCTACACCCCTGGTCACTTGATCGCACTTAGATCAAGTCACAAACCACTGGCCACCATTTGATCGAAGCTAGGATCGCACTATGCCCGTCCGATCGTGCCTTGGTCCATAAAAAAATCTCATAGACTACATGAAATGCATGGGAAACGTCATCGGTCCATGCCTGCACGTGGACCACATGGATTGCATGAAATGCGTGGGGAAACATCATTGGTCCATGCCTGCACGTGGACCACATGATAGGCTTTATGGGCCATGCTTGTGCATGCTCGCCTGGGCCTGGGCCATGCCAGCATGTGTGCCCACTTGGGCCTAGGCCTGAGCTGCGCACCCACATGCGTGTTGGCCTAGGCCACGCACTCGCGGTTGGCCCACATCGTGTGCCTGATGGTCCGCTGGCTTGCATCGACCCATGGGCCCTCTTCGATGGCCTATGGGCCACACCATCTGCTCCTGGCATTCTCTCATGTACATATTTTCCATTTAGACTTTGTTTGAACTATTTTTAGGCTCGTTGGATTTTGTTCGTCATCTTGGACCTCGCTGTAGGCTTATTATGGGAGAATTCAAAATATTTTTTCAACATGCTGGGGCTCGGGAAGGTAAGAGATATCTGACAACTTGAGGAGGTGAGAGACAGTCAGGGGCTCGCGGCCAGGGGCTCGAAAAGGCGAGAGGCAGTTGAAGGCTTAGGAAGGTGGTTGGGTGCTCAAGGATGCTAGATCCGATGGTGCGGCGGGAGAAAAAGGAGACTGGAGAACCGGAGGCAGGGGAAAGCGGGGGTGGAGAAAAACAAGGGTGCATAGGGGAAAGAGGAAAAGTGAAAATCTAGAATTAGGATAAATATTAGCGATGGCTAAGTTGCCATTGCTAATATCATTGCCAATACCTATAGCGATGGCAGTTGCCATCATCACTGTTGTTGCTAATAATATTAGCGATGGCTAAACTTCCATTGCTAAAGTTATTGATAAAAATAATTATTAGTGACGATAATTTTGTCGTCTCTAATTTCATTAGTAGTATCCATTATTAGTGATGGCAAAAATGCCATCACTAATGTCCATCGCTAATACTTTATTTTTTTGTAGTTGGAATAAATTTTTAATTTTTTCTTATTTTCATCCCTTTTATTTTGAATTTTTGATGCCGGTGGTCACCATTGGCCATCGAATTGGATTTCTAGGGCTACGCCATCACAGCCCTAGCTACCATCAGCCATCGCCGCCCTGGCCATGGCCTCCCATCCGAAGACTAAGAGGGACCACACAGTCCTCTGTTTAAGTTTGCAAAAAGAGTAAAGAAAAAAAATTAAAGAGAAAAGAAAAAGGTAAAACAAAAAAGAGAGAAAATTTCTCTCTCTTCCCTCTCTCCCTTCTTTAAGTTTGGAAAGCTTGACTTTCTCTCTCTAGTTTATCTTTCTATTTTCTTTCTGTAGACTGTATGTCTCTCTTTTAGGGTACAAATGGGTCAAGTTGGACCATGTCATAAGTGATTTCGATCTGATCTAGTTTCTTGATCATGTTCTAATATTGAATCCAGACCTAATCTAATTGAAAATCTGATTGGATTGGATCGGATTCATGATCAAAAAATTTGCTCTATTGGATTATTTGGATCGGATCGGGTCTATATATAATCCGATCCCAATCTAAAAATTTTAGATCCATCTCGAATCTAAATTTTGGTCGGGCCCAGTTCGTATGATAAACTAACATATGTGAAGTTTATGGCAAAAAAATAAATATTACTTTACCTTGGCTCTTAATTTATAAATAATTTTTCAAAATCTCACCATCAAATTAAGTAAAACTTTTAAAAAATAATAATGCTACAATAGCATTTGAAATTCTAATTCCACTCTATTTACTTTATAGTTTATATATTGATAGAATACTAAATTCATGTTGGGTCAGGTCGGTCGGGTCTAAATTTAATAAATCCAGATCCGACCTAGAATATTGAATGGGTTCAATTTTAGAACTCGACCCCGATTTGCAGATCCTTTAAAATGGACGAATCAGGTCTAAGCAGGTCAGGCTGGATCAGATCATGGGTCAACCCAACCCATTTGCTACCTTACTCTGTTCATGGATTTCTCTCTAGGATTGATCGAGTAGAAAGTTTTCTTTTAATGACTCTATTTTCATCTTAACAAAAAAGTCTTGATGCATGATCGTCGGGCAGCATGCCGATACTTACATTGGCTAAATCCAAATATCATTAGTTATAGTTTAAGACTGATAGAAAAAATATATTTTGAATAATAGATTCTAAAGGATGCTTTCAGAATAGGTTGAATGTATTTGTTCAATATTTTGTAGAAATAAGTAATGCTTCACTTTTTTAGATTTATCGTTAAATTATAAAATATATGATATATTAAATTATGCATGATTTATGAATCTGACGTGTGATATTTTGAATTACTGAATATGCACTTTTTTGAAATGTTAAATGATTTGTGATCGAACATATTTTATTTGATATAGATTATTCGATTAATTTCAATGTGGCATGTTTTGTAAACTTTTCGATTTAGAATGTGAAATAGTATTTTGATATGTGATGAATTTTGACTTGCAATCTGACTATATATCGAACCCTGCTAATAGATGTTAAATGCTGGTATTTTGATACTCCATCAGTGGGCCTATTAAATGCTGGTACTCTGATACCCTACTAGTAGAGTTTGTATGCTGGTATTTTAATATCCTACCAGTAGGATAGTTAAATGCTAGTACTCTGATATCCTACGAATAGGGGTTATGGCTGGTACTTGATTTAGTTTATAACTGTTGACATGAACGTATTATTTTGAAAGCAATCGATTTGTGAACGAAAATGAATTTGAAAGAATTGAATTCATATGGATCTTATTTCGATTAATATTATATGTTCAAATTGATGCACCTTGCATGATTATTTTTAATATAATAATATTATTGAATTTATCTTGCTAAAGTTGATATTGTTTACTGGGTTATCTAACTTATTACTCTATATTTTATTATTTTCATAAAATTCAAAGGATAAATTTAACTCAAGGATTCGATATGGAAGAGCGAATAAGAGGTAGAGTTTGATATTTTATTTTAGATTAGAATTTATTGAGCTTTGATACAAAACTATAAAATTTTATTTTATAAGACATTTGATTTCGTTATTTGAAATAAAGTTAAATATTAATTACTATTTCGTTGTTGCTTTATGATATCATAGTAAGATACCTTACATGCTTATAGAAAGAGTTCTCTATAAATATACAGCAGTTGCCATGATTCCTGGCTTATAATTTCAGGTCGGGGGCATGACATGCTATTTATGATTTGTATAAATATATGTATGAGAGTGTAGATATTTTTTTGGTGTGCTACACATATCATGACCCTTGTTTCCTATCTTGTTATATTTGTTGTCTCAAAATCCTTTAGAGGTGCATTTGGTTTGCTATCAGAATTGGAATAGATTGCAATAAAAATTTGAATATGCATATTTTTTCGATGTGTTTAGTTTACACCTAGAATCATAATCGAAAATGAAATAAGATTTAAGTGCTAGGTGAAAGTCCACTTTGGAATTTAGGATATTAGGACATTTCTGTTTTCTAAAAATTAAAATAGAAATAGAACTCTCCCACCCAAAAAAATTGAAATGGAAGTTACTCATCTCTTTTTTCGTTCCAAAGCCCAACACTCTCCAACCACACATGCTCCAAATTTTTGATGCGATAGCGGCCAAACCAACTAATCTGCAAACTGGCCTCACAGTCAAAATGCATTTTGATAATGGATTTTGATTCGTAGGCTGACTATATATCAAACCTCACCAATGAAAATTAAATGCTGGTATTTTGATACTTCATCAGTGGAATGGTTAAATGTTGGTACTCTCAATGGAGGTTGTGCGCTAATATTTTGATATCTTATAGTAGAATAGTTAAATGCTGGCACTCTGATATCTTGCTAGTGGGGGTATGCGTTGGTACTATTGATTTGATTCATAGCTATTGAGATGAACGTGTTATTTTGAAAGAATGAAAATAAATTTGAAAAAATAGAATTCACATGGATCTTATATTTCGGTCAATGTTGTATATTTGAATTGATGCACCTTTCATGATTATTATTAATATAATAATATTACTAAATTTATCTTTCAAAAATGGATATTATTTACTAAGCTATCTAGTTTATTATTTTATATTTTATTATTTTCATATAATTCAGAGGATAAGCTTCGATCGAGAATTCGATTGATATGGAAGAGTGAATTAAACGCAGAATTTGATATTTTATTTTAAATTAGGATTTATTAAATTTTGATGTAAAATTATAGAATTTTATTTTGTAAGATATTTGATTTAATTATTTAAAATAAAATTAAACATTAATTATTGTTGTGCTGCTGTTGCAATTGCTTTATGATATTGTGATAAGATGTGCTTGCATGCATGTGAGGAGAGTTCTCTATAAGTATGTGGCGGTTGCTATGACCCCTCGCTTATAATCTCGAGTCCGGGGGCATGATATACTATTTATGATTTGTATAAATATATGTATGAGGGTGTAGATATTTTTGTGGTGTGCCATGCATATCATAACCCATCTTGTTACATTTGTTGTCTCAAAACCCATTAGCGGTGCATTTGGTTTGTACCGGAGTTGGAATGGATTGCAATGAAAATTTAAATGGTCATATTTTTTTTTGATATGTTTGGTTTACAATTAGAATCAGAATCGAAAATGAAATAAGATTTAAGTGCTATGTGAAAGTCCAGGTTGGAATTTAGGATATTAAGATATTTTATTTTCTAAAAGTTAAAATCCAAAATACTGAAATGAAAGTTACTGGATCTCTCTCTATTTTCATTCCAAAGCTCAACACTCTCCAACCAAACATGCTCCAAATTTTTAATGCGATCGCGGCCAAACCAACTAATCCGCAGGCTGGCCTCGCGGTGAAAACGCACGGGACCATCCCGAAGGCTGGAGCCTGGAGCGAGGGGTGAAACTCGTGACAAGTTTCCAACAAAGGTCGCTCCAGCCGTGACCACTAAGTTGCTAACTGCAAATGACAAAGTGGAAGTTTTGAAATGGTTCGAAGTTAGTTTCGTATTTAAACTTCTCCCTCCACTACTACTACCGCAAAATAAATAGGTTGATTGATGATGGCTTAGCCCTATATATTAAAATTCTGGAATTTAGCACTATATCTGTTTCACAGTTCCGCTTTTTTTCTCTGTTTTAATATATTAATTATCAATCTTATTTGCATGCAGCGCATGAATCCTCTGGCAGCTTAAAATTTTTGATGAATGGACGTTTACTTGGCTAGCTAGCTGCAGCTGATGAGGCCACTAGCGACAACATCGAATAAATAGTAAAAAGGATAATATGGTGGGTGCATGGATCTGGATGTATAGCACGATGTCCATCAGAGGTGCCATAAGCTTTGTTGGTGCAGAAATCCGTCGCCGTCGGAGGTCGCCGCAATCGAGGCCGCTGAAAGCCGCCGGGGACCTGCAAAACGAAGTCCCGCTCGGAACCGGTGGGGTGGTGGCTCCGGCAGGACCCTCCGACGGTCAAGTTAGTTTCCGACCAACAGTAATGGAGTGCTCGGAATGAGTTCCGGAGCTTAGAGAGTCGAGAGTTCAGAGAGCTTAGCCTTAGCGTGTCGGGAGGGTCCTTTACATAGTGGAGCTTGATGGTGACAACTGCAGCCGCATGCTGGCGGGCTGCTCGAGGTTCGGCGGAGTCAGTCTCACGGAATGGTGCCGTGTGCGGCGGATTGAGGGTGACAGCCATCGCCGCCTGACAGTGGGTCGCTATCGCCCGCGGCGGACTGACTGATGGTGCGGCGGACTGACTGATGGTGATGGTTGCAGAGCTTGCCGAATGAAGGGTTGAAGGCCTTCGTCGTGTGCCCATTTCGGAGGAGTTCGGGCTCCTGAAGAGGAAGATAGGAGGGAGTTCGGCTCCCATAGGCGTCTGACAACAGGTATGCAGCTAAGGCTCGTCCGCAGAAGAGTTCGACTGCTGAGAAGCCGCAGCTCGGCCGTTTGGGGTTCGGCCGGCTGTTGGACTTGGGCTGAGGCTTGGACACTTGAGAGTTCGGTAGGAGCTCGGTCGGCCGAAGTTTGATGAGGGCGACCGCTGAGGAGTTCGGCCCAGTGACGACTGCTGAGGAGTTCGGGCTCCTGAGTGACGACTGCTGAGGAGTTCGGGCTCCTGAGTGACGACCGCTGAGGAGTTCGGGCTCCTGAGTGACGACCGCTTGGGGATTCCACTAAAGCCCGTCCGCTGAGGAGTTCGGCCGCTGAGAGGACTTCATTGAAGCTCGGTCGCTTGGAGTCGGTCCGAAGGAGTTTGGCCGCTGAGAGGACTTCATTGAAGCTCGGTCGCTTGGAGTCGGTCCGTAGGAGTTCGGCCGTGGGAAGGGTTCGGCCTGGCGCCTGGTGCTGAAGCTCTTCAGCGGCTACTGGTTACATTGGGCTGAGCGTCGGGCCGGGCTTCGGCAGGAGCAGGATTTATCCCCAACAGTAGCCCCCCCACTCCCGAGTTCAAAAATTGAAGGAAGGGAGTACCAAAACAGGCGACTGCCGAAGTCTTCTTCCAGGCTCCGCATTTGTTGCATCCGAAGCTCGGGGGAGGTCTCATCTCCAGCCAAGATTGACGCTGAAGTTGAGGCTGAGGCTTGGGGGAGACCTCATCTTCAGTCGATGTTTGGAGTTGAAATGGAACTCGTTTCCGGCTAAAGTCGATGAAGCTGATGTTGAAGCCGAAGTAAGACTCGCCTCCTTCGATCGAGGTCGGATTTGAGCTCCTCGGGGGCGACATTATCTTCGTCAGTTGAAGTCGACTCGAGTCGACTGAGACCTCCTATCTTGCAGTCGAGGTTGAAGTGCGCGCTCGGGGGAGATCTTATCTCCTACGGCCGAGCTTCCCTCGGGGGAGATCTTACCTCCTGCAGCCGAAGTGGAGTGCACGCTCGGGGGAGATCTTATCTCATGCAGCCGAAGTGGAGTGCACGCTCGGGGGAGATCTTATCTCCTGCAGCCGAAGTGGAGTGCACGCTCGGGGGAGATCTTATCTCCTGCAGCCGAAGTGGAGTGCATGCTCGGGGGAGATCTTATCTCCTGCAGCCGAGCTTCCCTCGGGGGAGATCTTATCTCCTGCGGCCGAGGTTGGTGCTTGTGTTAGGACGAGGTTCTCCTCCTGTTCCTAACCGAGGCTGTTCCGGTCGCTCGGGAGAGATCTTATCTCTAGCCGAGGTTGTCGACGGTCGCTCGGGAGAGATCTTATCTCTAGCCGAGGTTGAAGTGCGCGCTCGGGGGAGATCTTATCTCCTATGGCCGAGCTTTCCTCGGGGGAGATCTTATCTCCTGCAGTCGAAGTGAAGTGCGCGCTCGGGGGAGATCTTATCTCCTTATCTCCTGCAGCCGAAGTGGAGTGCACGCTCGGGGGAGATCTTATCTCCTGCAGCCGAAGTGGAGTGCACGCTCGGGGGAGATCTTATCTCCTGCAGCCGAAGTGGAGTGCAGCTCGGGGGAGATCTTCCCTCGGGGGGGGAGATCTTATCTCCTGCGGCCGAGGTTGGTGCTTGTGTTAGGACGAGGTTCTCCTCCTGTTCCTAACCGAGGTTGTTCACGGTCGCTCGGGAGAGATCTTATCTCTAGCCGAGGTTGTCAACAGTCGCTCGGGAGAGATCTTATCTCTAGCCGAGGTTGGTGCTTGTGTTAGGACGAGGTTCTCCTCCTGTTCCTAACCGAGGTTGTTCACGGTCGCTCGGGAGAGATCTTATCTCTAGCCGAGGTTGTCAACGGTCGCTCGGGAGAGATCTTATCTCTAGCCGAGGTTGGTGCTTGTGTTAGGACGAGGTTCTCCTCCTGTTCCTAACCGAGGTTGTTCACGGTCGCTCGGGAGAGATCTTATCTCTAGCCGAGGTTGTCAACGGTTGCTCGGGAGAGATCTTATCTCTAGCCGAGGTTGGTGCTCGTGTTAGGACGAGGTTCACCTCCTGTTCCTAACCGAGGTTGTTCACGGTCGCTCGGGAGAGATCTTATCTCTAGCCGAGGTTGTCAACGGTCGCTCGGGAGAGATCTTATCTCTAGCCGAGGTTGGTGCTCGTGTTAGGACGAGGTTCACCTCCTGTTCCTAATCGAGGTTGTTTCACGGTCGCTCGGGAGAGATCTTATCTCTAGCCGAGGTTGTCAACGGTCGCTCGGGAGAGATCTTATCTCTAGCCGAGGTTGGTGCTTGTGTTAGGACGAGGTTCTCCTCCTGTTCCTAACCGAGGTTTGTTCACGGTCGCTCGGGAGAGATCTTATCTCTAGCCGAGGTTGTCAACGGTTGCTCGGGAGAGATCTTATCTCTAGCCGAGGTTGGTGCTCGTGTTAGGACGAGGTTCACCTCCTGTTCCTAACCGAGGTTGTTCACGGTCGCTCGGAAGAGATCTTATCTCTAGCCGAGGTTGTCAACGGTCGCTCGGGAGAGATCTTATCTCTAGCCGAGGTTGTCAACGGTCGCTCGGGAGAGATCTTATCTCTAGCCGAGGTTGGTGCTCGTGTTAGGACGAGGTTCACCTCCTGTTCCTAACCGAGGTTGTTCACGGTCGCTCGGGAGAGATCTTATCTCTAGCCGAGGTTGTCAACGGTCGCTCGGGAGAGATCTTATCTCTAGCCGAGGTTGATGTTCGTGTTAGGACGAGGTTCACCTCCTGTTCCTAACCGAGGTTGTTCACGGTCGCTCGGGAGAGATCTTATCTCTAGCCGAGGTTGTCAACGGTCGCTCGGGAGAGATCTTATCTCTAGCCGAGGTTGGTGCTCGTGTTAGGACGAGGTTCACCTCCTGTTCCTAACCGAGGTTGTTCACGGTCGCTCGGGAGAGATCTTATCTCTAGCCGAGGTTGTCAACGGTCGCTCGGGAGAGATCTTATCTCTAGCCGAGGTTGGTGCTCGTGTTAGGACGAGGTTCACCTCCTGTTCCTAACCGAGGTTGATCACGGTCGCTCGGGAGAGATCTTATCTCTAGCCGAGGTTGTCAACGGTCGCTCGGGAGAGATCTTATCTCTAGCCGAGGTTGATGTGCGCGCTCGGGGGAGATCTTATCTCCTACGGCCGAGCTTCTCTCGGGGGAGATCTTATCTCCTGCGGCCGAGGTGCGTGCTCGGGGGAGATCTTATCTCCTGCGGCCGAGCTTGTCGCTCGCGTTAGGACGAGGTTCTCCTCCTGTTCCTAACGCGGCGATTATTGACTGCTGCTCTCCTGTCATCGCATAGTTTTCGCATCCAGAAATAATGTTTGCAGAGGGAAGAATTTTACCGAAGGGAAATCGTGGACAGCGCGCTCTCGTTTGAGGGGTCGACGGGGTGTTGTTCCTCGGAGCTCCCTCGAGCAGCAAGTCCCGTCCAGACGACCTCCTCTATCTCCTGCCGGCCTTCATAATTTGGACCATGCTTCTCTTGACTTTGTCGCTGGGGATGACAATCACCGATGTAGCTAGCTCCTAGCTCCTCCCCGGGGTGGCGTTGATGACGCCGCGGGACGGCCAACCTTCTTGTCTTTTCCAGTTACGGCAGTGCCTATAGCCGATCTTCTCCTTGATCGCACATGTTTGGAGAGGCCGTAGTCCTTCAGGTCTTGGCGGTTGGCTCTTAACTTTGCCGAGAATTCGAGTTAGAGGAGCGGGTCGTAGTTGCGGAACCTTCCGGGAGGGGGGCTTCGTTCCGTCCTTGCCAGCGCCGAACTTTATTTTGGAGGTTGAGTTGAGGAGTTCGGCTTTCCACCGAGCTTCATTTTACCTTGATGCCGAGCTTTGGGGTGAGCCCGGTTTTTCTCGCCCGAACTTCATTCCGCCTCCAGTGAACACTTTGTAGGCGGTTCCTTTGAGGGACATTCTGGAGCGTGGGTTCGGCCTTCCTCGCGCCGAACTTCATTCCGCTTCAGCGGGGGAACTTCTGCTCTCCGTTTCTCTCTTAGGGGCGATTGGGCTCCTCCCTAAGGCTGATTCCTCCGCATTTCTTTGGCAATAAGTTCCGGGGTGGACGACCTCCTCATGCTGAACTCCTCAATTTGGTGCAAGCTCTTGTTGCTGGGAGATGGCGAATCGCTGACGCACCGAGATCTTTCCAGGGGCCATGTGAATGACGCCGTAAGGTGGCCGACCTTCTTGTAGTCTGGCTACGGCAGCGCCCTTAGCCGATCTTTTTCTGTTTCAGGCCGGTACCGGAGGAATTTACCCAGCCGACCCGTTCTGACGAGCTCCTCAATTTCGTCTCGGAGCTGGATGCATCCCTCCGTGTCGTGGCCGTGGTCGTGATGGTAGAGGCAGTACTTATTTCGATCGCGCTTGTTTGGGGGAGATCGTAATCCTTCCGGTCTTGGCAGCTGGTGTTTTACTTCGGTGAGAATCTGGGTTCGAGGAGCGTTGAGGGGGGCATAGCGGCGGAACCTTCCGGGAAGTGGACTCCTTCGCGCCTCCTTATCAGGGCGAGTTCGAGGAGTTCGGGCCCGCCTGCTTTCGTAGGGGGTCTGCGAGTGCAGCCGAGCTTCACCCAGCTCTTCCTCGTCCGCCAGCCGGTCCTTTCTGACGAGCTCCTCATCTTTCAATTTGAAGGCTTCTTCCGCACGGGCATATCTCTCGGCTCGAGCCAGCAGGTCGGCGAAGTCCCTGGGATACCTTTTTTCCAGAGAGAACAGCAAGCTATTTTTCTGAAGGCCGCCCTTAAGTGCGGCCATCGCGACAGATTGATCCAGGTCCCGGACTTCCAATGCCGCGGTATTGAATCGAGTGACGTAAGTCCGGATGGATTCCCCTTGCTTCTGCTTGACGCTCATCAGGGAATCTGAACCTCGGCTCGGTCATCGGCTGCTGATGAAGTGGGCCGCGAACCGACTGCTCATCTGGTCGAAAGAGAAGATCGTGTTGGGCTTCAACGCCGAGTACCAGTTCCTCGCTGCTCCCTTTAAGGTAGACGGGAAGGCTCGGCACAGCACGGCATCTGAAGCGCCGTGAAGCAGCATCATGGCCCGGAAGGCCCCCAGGTGATCAACCGGATCAGAAGTTCCATCGTCGTAGCTTTCCAGTTGAGGGAGCTCGAAGGTCGGTGGAACAGGTTCTTGCATGATTTTCTGCGAGAAAGGAGGGTCTGCACGAACGTCATCACCACGCGAGGGGGGACGAAGTTCTTCAATTCGCCGGTTCATTTCCGAGAGCCTTTGGCCCAGCAGGTCCTCCCGGTCTCTGATCTCCAAGGCTTTCTGGTGAGATGGGCGCGAGGCTTCACTCCTTGGTCGATCCATGATCCGAACAAGGGCTCTCCCTCCTCCGCCTCTCCAATCCGGGTATCGGAGGTCGGGCTGCCCAGGCCGGTCGCTCTTGGACTGGATCATCCGACTTCGGAGAGTCCCGCGCCGGTCGGGCTGGCACTGGGACTTGTCGGTGCAGCACCGCCTGCACCACCTCCGTGAGACCGCGAACATGCTGGATGAGCTGGTTGAACTGCTCCGTATCCACTGCGGTTATTGACGGGGGCTGAGTCACCGGGGCCGGAGCAGGGACAGACGGACTCGGAGGGGATCGAGCCGCGGAAGCCGTCGAGCGCCGCGTCGAAGCCCTTCTGGGGGGCATTTCCTCTTTCCAGAGAAGGAATTCTGAAGAGGGAGAAGAGAGATCCGGAGCAGGGGAGGGAAATCGTCGCCGAGCACTCCTTTAAGAACAAGGGAACCTCGAAGGTTCAGTCCCTTCGGTTCCCACAGACGGCGCCAATCTGTTGGTGCAGAAATCCGTCGCCGCCGGAGGTCGCCGCAATCGAGGCCGCTGGAAGCCGCCGGGGACCTGCAAAACGAAGTCCCGCCCGGAACCGGTGGGGTGGTGGCTCCGGCAGGACCCTCCGACGGTCAAGTTAGTTTTCGACCAACAGTAATGGAGTGCTCGGAATGAGTTCCGGAGCTTAGAGAGTCGAGAGTTCAGAGAGCTTAGCCTTAGCGTGTCGGGAGGGTCCTTTACATAGTGGAGCTTGATGGTGACAACTGCAGCCGCATGCTGGCGGGCTGCTCGAGGTTCGGCGGAGTCAGTCTCACGGGATGGTGCCGTGTGCGGCGGATTGAGGGTGACAGCCATCGCCGCCTGACAGTGGGTCGCTATCGCCCGCGGCGGACTGACTGATGGTGCGGCGGACTGACTGATGGTGATGGTTGCAGAGCTTGCCGAATGAAGGGTTGAAGGCCTTCGTCGTGTGCCCATTTCGGAGGAGTTCGGGCTCCTGAAGAGGAAGATAGGAGGGAGTTCGGCTCCCATAGGCGTCTGGCAACAGGTATGCAGCTAAGGCTCGTCCGCAGAAGAGTTCGACTGCTGAGAAGCCGCAGCTCGGCCGTTTGGGGTTCGGCCGGCTGTTGGACTTGGGCTGAGGCTTGGACACTTGAGAGTTCGGTAGGAGCTCGGTCGGCCGAAGTTTGATGAGGGCGACCGCTGAGGAGTTCGGCCCAGTGACGACTGCTGAGGAGTTCGGGCTCGTAAGTGACGACTGCTGAGGAGTTCGGGCTCCTGAGTGACGACCGCTGAGGAGTTCGGGCTCCTGAGTGACGACCGCTTGGGGATTCCACTAAAGCCCGTCCGCTGAGGAGTTCGGCCGCTGAGAGGACTTCATTGAAGCTCGGTCGCTTGGAGTCGGTCCGAAGGAGTTCGGCCGCTGAGAGGACTTCATTGAAGCTCGGTCGCTTGGAGTCGGTCCGTAGGAGTTCGGCCGTGGGAAGGGTTCGGCCTGGCGCCTGGTGCTGAAGCTCTTCAGCGGCTACTGGTTACATTGGGCTGAGCGTCGGGCCGGGCTTCGGCAGGAGCGGGATTTATCCCCAACAAGCTTCATTTGATTGTCCTGTAAAATGGTGTGGTTTCGTTTCTTGAATGCGGCAATCCATTTGAAGACTAATACCCCACCTTGCCAGCTTTGTTTATCATAACAAGGCATACGAGCACTCCCCAACAGAGAACTCCTCGTCACCACTCCAGGATCTCTAAGGCGGTCAATATTGCTGATAGCTAGCCAAGACTGCCACCGCATGTGCCCTCCACTCCAATAATAATAACTATAATGATATTGTCTTCCTGACAAATTGAAATGAAAGATGCCATGACCTCCCTGGCCGTAACCCAGTTTCAATGCCCAACCACTCGCCGCTAGTCACGTTGCCAACGTAGATGGATAGGTTTTAGGAATAGACGTAATGGTCAAATGATAAGGCACCTACTTAGAATTCTGTCAACCATAAATGGACCGGTTTCCAGTTTAATCAAATTTTAGATCCGGTTTAGTAGTGGGGCTCCCAATGACTATTTCTCTCTCTTTAAATTTCTTTGTGCCCACGTATAGCTGGAGACTTTTTCTCTACGATGCCCCTCCAGAGCACATGCTGCGTGCTCAAAAAGCCATCATGCCTGCCCCACGGCTCCCACAATCCCCGCATCATCACCCGGCCATCTCATTTTACTGCCTCAAGACCTGGAATACGTGATTCTTCTATATATAGGCGGGGTACCAGACCCACTCATATCCATCACCACCACCTCCAGTTTCTCTCTAGATCTCTATCACTCATGGCTTCCCTTCTGCACCAACTCTCCCTGATCGCCTTCCTCATCTTCCTTGTCTCCTCTTCGTTCCAAATCCATGCTAGAGAAAGCCGATTCCTCAAGCAGGCCACACGCCCCGAGGACACCAGGGAAGCCACTCCCATCCCCGAAGAGAACCCTGCCGTCAAAATGGGGGATCCTTCAACTCTTACTCCACTCCAAAGCTTGAGTGGTAGTGGCTATGGTCTCTATGGCCATGGCCAGGAGCGGTTCACACCAGCTACGACAACAAACTACAACAACTACCGCTACGACGATGCCCGTCCCAATACCGAGCTCGCTAGCGAAAACTACGAGAACAAATACAACGGCGGATACAACCATGCCAACCAATTCAAATATGGCTACAACGGTCGATCCAAGTCCTCCAACGAAGAGTTCGATAGAGGAAGCTATGAGACCCGAGGGAACAACAACTACGTAGATCCAAACAAGCAATACGGCTTGAGCGACACAAGGTTCTTAGATAACGGGAGGTACTTCTACGATGTTAATGCCGAGAAAAACCGCCAGTACGGGAGATACCCCACCAGCGGGAATTACGCGAATGGAGTATATGGAAATGGAAATGCTTACGAGTACGGCAATGCAGATGGACGTTGGTACCAGAACGACCAGGTGAACCAGGAGGGTCAAGAGGTATATGTTCCATGAGAGCGAGATTGTTTAGGAATTAACCTCTGATACGGTGATGGAACAACATCGGAGTATGCTGAAGGTTTGATGGTCATCATAACGTGTATGTTAAGTCATGGTTTTTTTACTTTGGTTTGGCGATGTTTGTGTGGGATGGTTATTGATGTGTAGGGTCTCCAGTTTGCATCCATACAGTGATGCAAAAGGTGAATAAATGTATGCCATAAAATGTCTTTCCAATGTACTCTTACGCTATATAGCCGTTGAAGCCACAAGATGTAGCCTTCCTCCAATTTGAAATCTCATCTAGCATTATCTACTTTAATTTTTTTAATAAAAGTCCTTAAAATTAAAAATTACTTGGGTCCAAGATGCATAAGTGATACGATACAGGAGGATAAAAGATGTTGTAATATTCCAAATTGGTCCCATCGTAATTAAACTCGATAATCGGGGACACGAGACAGCAGGACTAGATGGGCCTTGTTCCAATTTCTTGGCCCATGGTCCGTAATGGGCCTGCTAGTTTATCCAAGCCCACAAGGATTTTCCGGTTCATCTTTTATGGAGCGTTCCAGCGGCAAAAGCGTGGGATCCGAGTAGGGTTTTAGCTGTCGTTCCCGACCGTGCTCTAAACCTCGACGCTCTTCCTCGATAATATGGCCACCGCCGCCGCCCGGTCAGTCCTCCGCTCCTCCTCGCTCCGCAGCGCCGCTTCGAGGGTCGCCGCTGGGGCCAGAGCCTCCTCCCGCCCTTCCTTCCTCCGCGTCCGCCCAGCCGCCCCTCGCTTCCTCAGGTAGCGCGAAACGAGAACGAGGGAGAGTTTCCCATTCCCCCAAGGTTCTTCTTGATTAATTCTTTTTTTTTTCTTAAAAATTTTTGAAGGTCTCCTGTCGAGATGAGCTTCGCTGTGGAATCGCTTCTGCCGAAACACAGCGCGACCGCCTCGGCGCTGATGACTTCGATGCTCACCGTTTCCCTTAGAGGCTACGGTTGGCTTTCTGAAGGTATGGATGCCCTTCTGGAAAAAAATGCTCTTTTTGGGCTAATTAGTGCGGTGGTTCTGTAGATCCAGTAGCTTGCATTCCTCCTATCATTTGATTTTATTTGGTTTAATTTGCCTTTTGCGCATGATGGGTTAATCCTGCCTCATTCATTTGGCTTAAAAATGGTGTCTTTTTTTCTTTTTTTTTTTGAAAAGAGTGAGAGACTGGTAAATTAGCTGCATTGTAGAAATATTATTCATTTAGGTTCTAGCTTAACATTTGAGAATTTATTGGTTATGAGTAGCTTATCATTGATGCATGTATGGGAGAAGGATTCTGGTATTATATTTTTGAGAGGTTTGGTTTCAACCAGAAGAGGCCTCGGGCATGATCATGAGAGCTTAATGGGTAACTGGGATGTATGATGGCACAACCATTCAGTTAGACAAGAATAAAAGGAACCACAAGGCAATAAGATGTGGCTGATCAGTTGGGGAGAAATAGATATTTGAATGCGGCTTGGAAATAACATTAGCTATGTATGTTGAGCTCATGTATCTCATGATGAAGTCCTTTTGGTTGCTTTATCAATGATGTGGACATTTGAATGATATCAAAAGATGCTAGAGATGTTGGCCAAGCAAAGATTTGGAAGGAATGAAGAGTCTAGATAGCATTTGAGTTCTTACAAGGAAGGTTAGCTGCATGTAGAAATTTTTTCTGCTCAACCAATTGGAGACATGCAACTCAAATGAGAGGGAAATATAAGAAGTGGTTATAGAGACACCAAACATGTTCAATTTGGAAGGAGTTCTTCTGATGGAAAAAAATATTAAGAACTAAAGCATGGGAAAAGTCAGGTGGTGTTTGATTGTGGAATAAGTGGGGAGGGATATCCCTTGCATTTTTGAAGGAATAGGACTATTGGGCAAAATAGGCGTGTTTTGGTATTTGGTTGAGGAATAACTGCAGGAAATAGGTGAAGGGAATAAGCTATATTTAATATTACATTGAAGTTCATGATAGTTTAGACTTTATCACAAAGACCAAATTCCCCTATCACTTTTCTAAGTATTTGTAAAATGGATAAAGATAAAGTGGTAATTGAAGGGAATAGAGACAAGCCTTTTTCATGGTATAAGTCCATGCGACCATTTTGTGCATGGGGATATCCCTGCCACGGTATGTGCCTCAATATTTTGGCATTTGTCAAGAATTTGGAAGGATGTCCCCTACTTTGGGGGTAATTCCCTGATTTATTCCATAATCAAATACCACATAAGGCTCAATATGGTTGAAACATGAGTGGCATGGACCTCAAGATATTAAGATATTTTTCCCTCACTGTTCTGAGCAGAAATAAATTTGTAATGTCAGGATAAATCTCATGCTTTATCAACTCATGCTTCTCTTTAGAACAATCGGCAAAGGGGAGTTCTTCTGTATATATTTGTGTTAAGAGCATGTGTTTGCATGAGGGGTGGGTGGTTCATGCTCAAAACCTCTTTGCAAGACCATGCTCTCAACATTTGTTTTGGAGATACTGGTGCAAATTCTTTCATGGAGTCTTTGAAAAGCTCCAACATATTTGGAGACTTCATTTGCTAAACTGATGCCATTCTCATTAAGGTAGGCCCTCTAAACAGCTAAATATAGGCTGTAATATGTCATGTTTGATCCTGTTAAACATTTTTCTCCATTTCTTACATTCTTTTACTTATTCAGTGATTCATTTTGTATGTGTGCCACATGTTTAATTTGCTCATAATATTATCCAGTAGCAGAAAATAAACAATCTAAGTTCAGATAATCATTTGGCTTGGAATTAAGTGGCCATAAAAACTTGTTGGTTGTTACGAGACTTGTTTTAACCATCCTAGTAAATGACTTATTCATCTGGTCCTATCTTTGTGGTTCCTACTTCAGAGGCCATCGGTCATCAGATTTTCTTTTATGGTGGCAGTTCTTGCTTAGATTGCAGGCAACTCTGCTGTTACTGATCTGAGTTGTCATGGGCGAATCAGGGAGTTCCATGTCTATGCATCACAGAAAAAGAGTCAATATTCATTGTGCAACATTGAGATATGGGGGTGTATGACTTCTCATTATTAAGCAACATGATCTAGGGTGCCAGTGTATATTTCATGCTGCAACCATTGTTCTTGATATATATATATATATATATATATATATATATATATATATATATATTGTGTCCTTTCTCATTTCACATAGTCAATATTCTATCTTCTTTTCCTCTTTCATGTTGTTTTGATAGAAGAACACATTTTTTTCCTCTTGTAGGACAAGATGAAACTAGATGAAGATCGAGCCAGAAAGGTGATTAGCTTGGTTTTTCCCCTGCCATTTGGAATTATTAGTTGTTGGACTCATCAATAGCTTAAGTGAGAGGATAATCATTTAAAGGAAGTGTGCGAAGATGGATTCTGTGTTATTCTTAATAAAATTTTGGTAGAAATTTCACCAATTAAAGTAGTTATGCCAACCCATTCTGTCACAAATTGCATTTAAAATTCTTTTGATAAGCTTCTCTGTCTTGTTTCTCGTTTATTCTTGTGTTAAAGAATATTTATACAAGTCAGTAAGAATGAGAAAACCAGGAAAATAGGTGAAGTAATGCCGTCTAAGATAAAACTAAATGGAACTGATGGAGGATGTTTGCTATGGCAGCAGCAGGTGTTCTGATGTTTAATGATAGTTTATTAGAAATTTCTTAGTACTAGATATCTCAAAGCTGTTCTAGATAAATAGTGCTTGCTATGGAGGTCAAACTCTCAAAAGGCTCCCCTGAACCATCATCATGTGACCACTCTTTAAAAAAGGCACGCCTCCTTTGCGATGCTAACTTGAAAATATTATCATTGAAGTTGTTATCTTTGGTGTAAATAAAGTTATGTTCCGTGCCAATTGCAAATACTCCTTTCTTTTTGTTCCTCCTTTCATCAATCTCATCCTCATTCCTGTTCCTGCTCTTGGTTTCTAAGACTATGGGAAATTTCTTAAGGGTATTGCCAGTTTGATGCAATATCCGATTTGTTAGCACGGTATAAGCTTCTTTATTGTGGGAGAATCAATATCAATTGCCAAAGCTGTATGAAACCTCAATGACATTTACCATGAAATGCATATATCTGATCACATAGTTCAAAAGGTGATAGGAGCTAAGGAGCATAGCTGCATAAGTCTCAACCTTCACATCAATCTTAAATTTTCCCCCCACTGTCTTTTATTAAAACTTTTAAATGCTCTGGCTAGGTAGTCTTGACAGTTACCAGTCTTGTAAGCATTATTATGTTGAAGGAATAGACTGAAACATAGATTTATATCAAGTGTTGGTATGGTTCGGTGAAATGTATCATACTTTGGACTGTCATGATTTCAATATATTTTTTGTTCAGTTGAATTAAATCAATTACATACTGATGTTTTTGCATTGCCTCAGCTGGCACTGATGACGTGTGACACTAGGCGGAGTCTAGCAAACATGTTTATCTGATCTTCCCCACAATCACAGCTTGCCTGAGTTAGAATTTGAGGAAAAAGTGATGGCAGTTATGTTCACAGATAGACTGAATTAAACGTCGATTTAACATTACTTTTGAGCAAATTTGAGAACTGGATCTGTGTTTAAGACACAGTTATGTTCTACCGTGATTATTCAGTTGAAATTGTAAGGCTTATTATCTGGACATAGCAAGCATGTAATTTCTCCAAGTGGAAATAAAAATTAAAGAGTTTCATTGTGTTTTACTAGTGCCAAGTTGGATGACTTGCAAAAATATTCTTCAATAAAGATAGTTGCAAGAGCAAAATATTTCAGCAAAAAATGTTGTCCAGTGCACTTGGGTCCTACAGGCATATGAGCTAGCAAGGTAGTTCTGTTATTAATTTTTTTGGATTCTATTACATTTTCTCCTGCTCTGAATATCTGCATACAGATATGACATAGAGCTCTTCTAGGATGTCATAGCTTAAAAATTTGGTCTTCCTTGTTGAATGTAAATGACCACCTTTTGGGTTTCAGTCTTTCTTGCCTATAACTGTTGACTTTGACTGTTGGCTTTGGGACAGTTTGTGTAATTGCTTTGGATAATGTGAACAATCACTTTATTTGCTTCCTCCTCCTGGTCTGGCCTATACCAGTAGCTATATATGCTTTTAGTAAAATCATCTAACTTTATCTTGGTTCCAGTGCTTTCATTAATTTCTACAAATAACCTTTCAGCAAAGGAGTGACTTATTTCTAAGTAATCTATGACAAAACATTTTTGCCATATGTCAGCTTGTACAAATGGCACCTATATGTTAAATGCTAATCCAATTTGTCACTGTAAAGGATATACTGATGCATTGTATTCAACCAGCTGGCAATGATGATGTATAACAAATATCCAGTGGATTTGGGCGAAATTCTATACAGAACTCCCATCAGTCTTAGACAAGGTTGATCAATAAGCTATTCAAGGAACTGATTCAAATGCCTTTTAGTACTTTCGACTTTTGTCTACTTTCATGTTCCCTTTAGTAAGATCTTTTATGTTCTAGACTTATCATGAAATTTCAAGGGTCAGATGTAAAAGGGATAGGAGAAATGTTTGCTGGCATTGTGACTTGATACTTGCTTATCTAAGATTCTCTTGTAATTAAGTCTGTATTTTTTTTAACCAACAGTTTTAGAAGATAGGGAATGATTCTGGAACATCACAAATGTTTCTTTTCTCTCTCTCATATTCGGTTGTGAGCATATGATACACTGATTTGGTGTATGTTATAAGATTTTGTGTCTGCTATAATCATATGCATCATGTATGTGAGGGCATAGAATATGCTTGAGGTGACTTGCAGCTCATCAGCTGGTTTGTTAAAACTCATAAATTAACAAGGTACTAAGTTTTTACTCTAAATCCAAAAAGGGGGTCTTAAGCAAGAGGTGCTTGAAATGCAAAGACATGGTTTCTCGGAGCGATGAAAGATTTAGAAGACTCTTGAAGGGAAAAGTAGACAAAATTGGAGGAAAGCATTTCTTGTATAACACTTCTAGTTTTTCACTTCAGCGATGCCCAAGTTGAGTAGGGTGAATTCTATTAAATGATTTATTGGAATCTTATCTTTGACACATTGGCTGCTTGGGTCCTTTAACTTTTGTACTAATAGGTCACTGGAGTTTATGTTGGTTGCTTAAATTATCAATTCTTTGGAGGATTTGCATGGTTTAGAAAGTCATGGATAACTGTGAAGATGTGGGAGAAAGTTTCATGAAATGTTGCAATAATAGGAGGGAGCTAGGCGCTTAGCGAGAATGACTGGAGAACCTGATGAAACTTCATTCAACCTGGCTTGACAGAGGCAAATTTTGTTCGGTATATTCCAATTATTCTGTTACAAAAGCCTTTCTAGATCATATAAGTGGAAAATTTAGTGTGCAGGGTACATTTCAATCATTCTACTTGTCTTGCTTAGAAGAATATCTGAGTCTGATACTTTTAATGGAACAGTTTTTGTGAAGTCAGAGAACCATTTATCACCCTAGATGAGCAGGCATGCTTCATAGTAGATTACCTCTGTATAATAACAATAGTAATGATAAAAATGATAAAATCTTTCTTATTCGCTGACATCATATGATTTCTTAATTTCAGTTAAGTCATGGTGGGAGATGTCAAAATTTTTTATACTTTGGAAGTTCAATTCAAATCTGTCATATGCAGAAGTGCCACATGTAATACTTATCATTCATGAGCTTTTGGGGAATGTACACAGAAACCAATCCTAATCAAAGTTTGCTATGTTAATTCATGATATTGGATATCATAAGATGTCTCCATTTAGGAGGAACATGACTTTGGGGCTTGCCAAAAAGAAAAGTTGAACAAATCCTACCACCAAATAAAAAATGACTATATTAAGATAATTTTGGAATTAAATCTTATAATGGCAATAAATATTATGATCTCAGCATTTGCATGGTGTGCATCCTTCTATTTAATGAAGTTTAAGTTGGGTTTGTGCTTTTTTCCTTGACTTTTTTTTCCCCCCATTTGTTTAGGTCTGTGATTTTTTTGTTCATGGAGAGCACTTGGATTGGCGATTTACCATACCTCTTTCCTTTCTATTTTCATTGCTAAACGTTGTTGTGATCGTTTGCAAAAAATGAAAAAAGAGAACCTTCTGCAACAAATGGACCAATAATGTATTCTTAACTTTAAATTTTATTGGATTTCCATCCCTAATAGTTGGAGCTTAGATAAATTGGTTCTTCTATGTAGATGGATGAGTTGTAGTGTTGGGGACCATGCATCGCCGATACTAGCTGTGGAATTCTTCATCATGAATTTTGAGGTACTCTTTGCCAATATCTTTGGATTAAAGTTTGCTGTTGTTTGAGAGCATTGGAGATAATTCTGTGATCATGACATTGTCCCCATGGAAATTCCTTTTTTCTAGTACCTCATTGTAAGTAGTGGTGCAGTCGATTAGTTATGAGTTCATTACTGTCAAGACCAATCAATGAGCTGCAACCATGGTTCTCAAGCTTTCAGGTGAACACAAATGTATTCTTCTGAATACCTCATTTCTTGGGAGTCAAAGTAGCAGCTCAGAATTTAGATTCACCTAAATGTTTAGGTTTAGGTCAATCTAGTGCGCATTAGATTAATAAGGTGAGGAAATGAACAGAATATGAAAAAATTCACTTCCTTGTAACATGTTTAAATTTCACTAAATTGGAGGTATTTCTTTTTCCACTGTTTTCTTGACTTTTTATGCAACCAGAGAGGCAGAGCTGCAAAGGCACAGGAAAATAAGCCATTAGGGATTTAAAGAATAGCAAATATTTGTGTGGTGGCTTGAGCAATTTAAAGTCCTCAACCGAGCAGGGTCATGGTGATGACCATCTCATTGTGAGGCTAACGACTGCGACGGAAACTGGCTCACCCGTTCTGATTAGGAGTCTCTAGTCAGGTTCTGATAGGATATCAGACCATGGTACCTCCTGGATGAGTATTATCAGGGTTAATTCAAAGTGTTGGTCAACCTTGCTTCTCATAAGATCTTGGTGTGTAGCTTTGACGGTGTAGTTTGTGCACGACATTAACGAAGAAGGTCTTCAGCTTGTTGATTGCGTATCTAGTTCTGGTCACAGAAGGCCAGACTGCTCTGTTGGAATTGAAAAGAGCCGGATGTTTTGATTACCTGATGGTTGTGCACTTTGTGGTGATCTCGCACTTGACAAATGCATACGATTACTTGTTATTGGGTATCATTGGTACATGCCAAATAATTAGCCTGTCTTGAGCTAGTCGCCTTCAGGCAGCAGTCTGACTTGTGGCTGAATTGTGATGGGGATGCTTAAATGCTTCTCTAAAATAGTGGAACCGTGGAACTTAATGATGCGACTGACTGGAAGGATGCCTTGCAGTATCCTGTTTTATCTTTTCAGACCCTTTTTTTTAATGGCTTATTTTTATTTATTTATTTATTTTTGTGAAGGTTACTCTGCATCCCTATTTTATGCCCACTCCATCAGAGTTCAATCCCCGGGGTAGACCAAGCCACCACTCGTGCAGAAACTAATCCTACATACTCGTGCATGCCATCAATCGCAGCCGCTTGTTCTTGAGGGCTTATTCATCGAGTGCTTATGTCCCGTGCATCACTATGGGAATGAGCAATTGTGATTGGGGGTGTGTATGGTCGTGTGGTGCATGCTATGTACGTGTGGCAGTAAGGTCAGTGTAATTAGGTCTCAGCATTTGGGTGGAGTGAGGAGAGAAGTGTGAGGCTCATCACCTTACCAATCCCTGGTTTTCTAAAACCCGAAATCCATCTTAGAAAACGAAAAAAAGAAGATTTTGATTGTTTCAAAATTATCAGAATTGTAGAATCTCTCGACATTTCTTTCTTAGCCGCCTTATATTTTCTACCTTGTTGCTGCATGCATCACCAATTAATGTAGGGAGAGAGTGAGCCACCATGGACGTGGTTCGCTAAAATAATGGCCTTCATTTAGCGGGCTTGTTGGCAAAATTTGAGACTGATACGTAATTCAATTCTGAGGGAGGGTTACTTGCAAATGTACATTGATCAAATTGGAGGTGGTCCCGAGACTCGCTTAATCTGAGAGATTTTTTTTTTTTTTTTTTTTTTTTGGCAAATAACGAGATCTAAAACTGCAACTAGGTTCTCGTTCCGTTCACTGCTTCAATCACAACCAGTCCCAGCATTCAAACCGCCAAACTAGTAAAAACTAACGCGAAGGTTATTCCCGTATTAGTTTAAAATTACGAACAAATTCGCATTACATTCGTTGTCTCAGTTTGAGCTAGTCCCAGCAATCGGCGTGCCGGAACCACTCGAAATCAAGACAATGGTTATTATTTTAACCCCTATATGAGTGTTGAAAACTGCAATAGGTTTCTCGAACTGCCTTGTCTGGTTAGAACTGAGATTATGGTACGATGGGAAGATCCGAATAAGCCCAAAGATCAACCGTACAACGTTGCCATACTCCATTAATCACGTGAGAGCCTCCACTGGGGCATTGTTTCCTCTCTGCAGCTCTATCCAACACAATGCCGCAGTACCGTTAATCTCTGCTTATTTTCTGGTGTACATTCTTCTCCTTGGCTGATTTCAACCTTGGAGATGATCTCTTAATCCGTAGGAGATTCAGTCTCAGCTACTGCTATTACGGTCAAGAGTTCTGCTTCAGAAAAGTTATCGTTCACAAGTCACAACCATCAAAATTTGAATTTGTGCTATCATTTCCAGTGTTATCATCCCATCATGTGCTTTTGCTGAGGCAGTCTTGGTTGTCAGAGCTCATCATCAAACCCTTTTCCAGGCCAAGACCCAAGTTCTCAATAATCTAACACTTGCGGCACCAAGGTAGCAACAATCAAGGATCGAACTAATGCATAAACAGTTCAACATGTCATTTCTTTGATAAATTTCTCATCCAAGCTTAGGCGGCAGATCTTTTCGGCCGACCAGCACAATAGAAGAGGGTGAGCCCATAAAACCCTTTGGACTTCGGGGAGACCGGGCTTAATATCCCACAAATTCTTATCCATGAACATGATATCCAGGTTAAGCAAAAGCAGGCACAATGAACGGCAGCGGCTTTCAATTTTCGCTGTTTAACTTGGAATTCGCTCTCCTTGCACCGTTAAAACCTGTAAATTTTTGCCATGCAACCACGTCACATCCCAGGCATAACACATGGCCAGGAATCACAAATGTAACACAATGCTATATCAAGATGTCATTAGTATAGGTTCATGCAATTACAAACCTTCGGATATCCTACGCCACCTCCAGATCACAAGAAATTGGAGGCTAACATGCACGCCAGACATGCTGTTTGGAAAAACACAGAACTCGTACCTTAAGCATATAAAAGCAGGCATGTACAGATACACATGATGCTACTTAATGTATGGATCAACATTAAATATAATATATGAAACCCATGCTTTCCTCTTTATCCCTGGGAATCTACAAAATCCCTCAAGAAAAAACCAAGCAAACATGCTATAGAACAATTTCTTCTGAGTTTCCTAGGGCCAAGGATGAAACGGGACGGCGAGCATCCTTCACCACGATCATTTGTCTGCCAAGAAGTTTAGGTTCAACTGTGCGTGTGTGGACAAGGCCAGAATACATCGTGGAAAAGATGGTTTTAGATTTACAGATACACACACACACACACACACACACAACAATCAAGTTTCCAATGGCATGAGCAATGAAAAAGGAACAAAGGCAATCAGCATAAAGCATGCTATATGAACAGGTAACCATCTGACAAATCATGCTTCTAGCCGTAAAACAAATATTGGCAAGAGAATTATGGATGAAATGCCCAAAGAACAATAATTAATGCAGAAATTGGATGAAACAACAGATTGTCTTTCCATGACTAGATTCTTCAATTTTTCAGTTGAGCACCTGTATGTGCACCAGAGAAAATAACATGTGCTGGACAATTTTCAGCTAATGGATAAATCACACCGATGCAGCGAATAACCCTAGTTAATGGAGAGAACTGTTGACAAGAACAAAATCACACTAGCTTCAGTGGGAATTTGTATAGCAACCTCAAAATGCTTATCATAAAACCTCATACATGCATATCTCTATGATCAGGGGGATGAGAATAAAACTACCCAAGAAGGCAGTGGGAGTCAAAGCCTTCTTCGGTCCATCAAATGCAGGAAATAATATTCACTCTTCCACCACATTTACGAGCTCATACTCAACCAGAGATAAGTTGTTGTCCTCTTTTACTGTAAAATTAGCAGACTCGGTAACCTCAATGCGACCCCATTTGTCTACAGCCAGCCTCATTTTGTTCTTGAACATATCAATCTTCGCATTGCGGAGGATGACAGTGGTGCCCGGTTCCATCAAGTCAACTGTCAAAAGATAAAACCCGTCAGCAAACTTTATCAGATAACCCAATATATCATGAAACCTAGCTTCATCAGATGACCCACAAACTTCTGGGATTAGTTAAACTAATATAAGTAATAAACAAAAACATATGCAGATTGCAAGGTTTATCAGACACAACCTAGCTTTATCAGATGATGCACAAACATATAACCAAATTCTGCAGAATATCCTATCTGCATCAGTATCAGAATCTCGAGTTCTGGCATTAATTAAAATTTTCGAAGCCCTTAGGATACAATAACTATAAAATTTGGGTTCATGAACGTGTCATTTCAGGAAGTCATCTCGGAAGCAATTCAATAAAATGTTGAAAACTAAGAGCGTGTTTGGTTTGCGACCGAAATGGAAATCTGAATTAGAATTGGAATAGATTGGAATGAGAATCAAATGGCCATATCCCTCGACATGTTTTGTTCATGATCCGAATCTGAAACAGACTAGAATTTGAATACTATGAGGGTAAGGATTGTGTTTTGGAGAATCAGGGCATTCCCACTCCCTTTTGAAATCAGAATAGAAATAGGACTCCTCCCAACCAAATGGATGGAATAGAAGTCACTCATTCCCATTCTCATTCCAAAGTCCAACTCCCCCAACCAAACATGCCCTAAAAGTGCATGATTTGTCTAATTGATAATTAAGCATTTAACAAAAAACTAAGTTAAGCAATACATCTCATTATCCTACCACACATCAAGGTCACACCTAGAGATATAGCACCTGGCAAAGAAGTAAGAAATGAATTTCAATGTCCCTAAAAATCATCTAAGGATGAATAACAGAATCTCCACTCTAATCTCCAAAATTCAATTGTATCTCTCCTTCTAGATGACTGACCAAACCAAGGAAAATGTCCAACTTCATCCCATGCTCCATGCAGCCCTATTTAACCAAGGACCATGACAACTAGCTGACCCACAACATGCCATAGTCTCTCAAGTCTCTCCCAACAATTAAGTGGGCAACTAATTTTGAACAAAAAGGATGTAAACTCTCTTTCACCTCTAGCATTGCATGAAGTACATATTGAAACTCCGGGAGGTTGTCCTCTGACGACTACCTTGATCACAAGCTAAAAGATGAATGATTTTCCAAGGAAAGCTTCAGACAAATATATTCCTGAACCCTGCACATCAGTCCAACCACATACTCTGTTTTGAAGTTGCCACTGCTTCACATCTCCTAGCAGTAACACCCATTTGAATAAACAATGGCATGATTGCAAAACACAACAAACTCATATTTTGGCCAACATATACTAAATAATTGTTTGGTAACATTAGTTCTAAAGAGTCCCAACTTAAATGGTTTGCCAAAAATGTTTCAGATCTTCAATGAACTGGAAACAGATGGGTGACGTTTATGTAACTGCTGTGAAATAAACTTTTAGATATTTTCAAGTTCGGGACTTTATTATGTTTTTCTATGACATACACATCCCGACATATCCATCCTTTGAAAACACACCAAGCTACCAACTAAAAGTACATTAGGTTGGTTTAATATGTGCAAGTATTGCAATTCATCATACTATGACATTTTGTATTCTTGCTGATTACATAATCATGTTCTTTTTTCACCAAAGGCAGCTTATGCAGCCGCATATGTGGAGGCAGCACCTGGACCACACTATATAGGGGTCTCTTTATGTATTGGATTGCATAAGCTAACTGCCTATGCCTAGGCAGCTGCACATGAGGCTGCATATGCACCCACATGCCACATATGCACTTGTTAGCCTCAAGTACTATATGTCTTATCACTTTTATTTATGAAATATATGCTTCAAGGTTTAAACTTTGTTCTAGACCCATGTTTTGTCACTTTTGATTATGAAATATGTATTTTAAAGTCCGAACTTTGTTATAGATTTATAACATCGCTTTATTGCAATTTATATTTTATTTTATTGTATATATCTTGATTCATTAATGAATGAAGATAATTTGTGGATCTTACTTGAAATTCCATTAATCTAACTAAACTCTAAGCAAGATACCCCTACATGATTAAGTTAACATGTAATACCATGTTAGAGTTTGCATTCAAATAAGTGTCACTGGGTATATTCAATTTTTTCTTTTTCTTTTTTGAATTTTACTGATTAAATTCTAATTTTTAACTATTTAGTATTTACATTATAGGTTGTGTATTTTTAAATATATAAAAATACAAACTGCATTTGCACCCTACATACCATATATGTGCTATCCAGTGACCTAGATGCCCTCATACTATGACCTTTGAAACACTATTGTTTCTATAACTGCTTGCTTTTATTTTTTAAAATATTTTCCAGTTTCAGAAAGATTCAACTTAAAATGCCTGAAAAAATAAAAAAAAGGCAAAAATATTTCGTCCTAGTAGGGGCCAAAACACAAAACATGTTTGGAAACCATTATCTTCAGGAACTCAAAGAAACATGGCAATCTCTCTTTATTCAGCATCTACATATTATTCTAAGTGGATGGAATGATTACTATCATTAGCCTTTTTTTCCCAAATAATGGCAATTATTTTGGAAGGCTAAATTGCTATGTACCCCACTCCACAGCTTCATTCCGATCTCCCTCATATTCATTCTTTTTTGACACTCAACTACAACAAAGGTTTTACATCTTGGTACCGGGTCTCATACTAGTACCTTACCTATAAGCTATGACAAGATCTGGTAAGCCACCATACTGACACATGACCAAGGTGCTAAATTGATGCAAAATCCATACCACATATTGTTACGATACCATATTAAGCCTCCATACTGTACAAATTCCCAACCAATGTGGCATATCATACCCAGTCTAGAATGGTATCAGTCCAGTATATAAGATCTTGACCAAAACAGTATCCAGCAAAAGCTCCACTGCACTGAGGCAGTGGGGATGAGAAGGATCTGGTTGGCTGGAAATATGGCAGTATTAGCCTCATTCAGTTGGTGTAGGATTCCACCAGGTAGAAGAGGCATATGTCAAATAGAGGAGTCATTAGGCTATGGAGGACAAAAGATAAAAAGAAAAGTTCAATTATTTCATTTTTTTTTCAAGGAAAGGTTAGTGATAGCAACAGGTTAGTAAACCAAAAGAACCATTTTGATCCAATTCAAAACCATGTAGTGGTGGACTGCACTTGCTGAAAAGTTAATATAGGCACCTGACTGTCAAGATTCTTGGTCTTAAAACTTGTTAAAGAACATACACGAGAAAAGTCTCTACTTGGAAGAAAAGATATCTCTGTGTCCTGAACTTTATATTCAAATAGTTTAGACTTAAAGAACATAGCATGTGACCGTTCAGTCTCGAGACTCCTCAAGGCATGAAATTTTCAATGATCATCAACCATGTCGGGACTCCCGACCTTTTGTTTGACACTGCATCAAACTAAGTGAGCGATACAAGACATACATGTATGTTCGGTATATGCCAACTATTCAGAAATTTTAAGCAAACTGACAAAATAACTGAGACAAGCCGCATAAAAGTGCTGTAAGATAAGAACTGCATAATATAAAATCAAGGAGGAAACACACACACATGCCTGTTCAGTAGGCAAGTATGTATAATGGTCCCAGCAAAAAATTTAAAAGAAAAACACGAAAAAGTTGAGATTTTGTAGTCTATAGCATAATCCCAGATTGGAAGCACTTCCAGAAAGGTACTTTACCTATCAATTTTAGTTAAAATCGCATTTTGGATTAAAACTTGGAGACGAATAAGAATTTCTTTAACCTACGGAAAGAAAAAGGTCAAACAGGTAAAAAAATCGATTTTTTATAACCGGGCAAATAAGAAAGCCCGTCGATCTCGGAACCGTTTACGATCATTTTTATGTAACTCTTGCTTAAAACAACCACCATTTGCACCCCTGGCTCGGTACACTATGGCCAGGCCATTTGAGTTGTACAGTCCTAGGTTTCGCAAATTGCTTCTCAAAGCACGGCGTTACATATGAATGTGAACAAAAGCCAAACTGACGCAGTGCCAATTTTGGGTCTCGTAATAGCCCCTAGACACATTATTGATTCTGTAGTTGGAAACTTCTCATGGATAGAAAGCAAAATGCCTTGATCAATATGCAAGAGAGAGTTCCCGATATAGAAATCTCCAACATGGAAAAGCAATTTAGATAAGGATTTCTCGATCAATAACAGAAAAAGAGAGGAAACGGGAAGCGAGCGAGAGAACAGAGCCAAACCCTGGTCGTTGCGGGCAGTGAAGATGATGGTGCCAGTCTCATCACCGACGACGCATTCGGCGATCCTAGTGGGGCGGAGTTGGGCGGAGGCGGCGCGGCCCTTTTGGAGCACCGTCTTGGAACTCAACACCTTGGCCGTGAGGGTGTGGCCGCTCGTCCCCGGCTTCAGCTGGTCCACCTTCGTAAACACCGGCTTCCTCTTCGCTCCTCCTCCTCCCTGCTGCTGTGCCGTCGCCATGCCCGCGATCCGATACCCGAACCCTAGAATAGAGGCATAGATAAAAACCACCCGGTGAACCAGACGACGACGGAAAGAAACCTGGATTTTATTTATATATATACGCCAGTTAGCCGCCCTCCCTCTCTCCCTCTCTCCCTCTCTCCCTCTCTCTAAGACATCGGTGTTTTTATCGTTTCTAGGAACACTTCATGCAGCTTATAAAACCTTACAGCCTAGAATAAATCAATATGAAACCAAGCCTTTCCCTCTCTATGCAATAAATCAAGAAAATGATAACAAATTCGACCAGCATCAAAAGCTAAAATCAATAATTACAAAAAAATTCATATGACGGCAATCAGAGACAAAAATATATCATAATTTTTTATGTAAAAAATCCTTAAAAGGGAAAAAAAAAAAAAATCATAGGACCACACCTATGCAAGCCTCATCGACTGTAAAAATAATGCAATACAAGTCCTCTCTTAGTTTTAACTGAGACATACAGCATCAAAAAAAACAACGAACTCTTTCATATGGAACATCACCTCAGCAATAGGTGGATTAAGAGCAATTGGAGGGCAGAAAATACTTGCTAGATGATGAATCCTTGTTGGTAAAACCTCTATAGAGAAAATCCCTTTGGAAAGCACAAGAAATCAGCCCCAAATGGATGGATTTGATGCTCACGAACCTATGGCAAGACCCCTTTCCACGGAGAGCAGCACCTCTCAGATGGCTTCCTTCCTCCACCCACTTCCTTTCCCTTGATTTTAGCTCAAAGAGCATCTTAAACCACTTTCTCAAGTCTCTTCCCCATTGGAGTGTTAGAAAGATAAAAAGTTATGGGCTAAGTTCAGCCCATTCATTTTGCAAGCCCAAAAACCCACGAGAAACTAATTCAGTATGAATAAAAAAAAAATATTGCAGGTTATCCACAACATAAGGAGGGACATCACACAAGCATGTTATCAATTTATTGGCCAAAAACTTTTAATCTTTATTTTCAAATTTGAATAAAATTTTTGAGGTTAAATTTTGATATAATATTTTCTATTGGAGATGCAATCGAGAGTAATCGGGATATGGATTTATCTTGGTTCAGCCACCAACCAAAAATAGGAGCATAATGGTTCCAGCTGGGTCGGGCTGGAAAAAATTCCTGGCCCATAGCTAATCCACTTATAGTCCAGTTTAAAAAATAAATTAATATTCATTTATTTATTTTATTTGGTCCCATACCTCAACAAGTAGCTCAATTGATGCCTTTTTTTAGAAATAATTACAATAGACAAGAAAACATTATAAAATTTAAAACAAGTCGCTTCACTCACTATTTTTTTAAATTCACTTAATCATTGATTGCGTAAGAGTTCCTCGTTATATAAATCAATCTTGGTGAGGCCAAGTCCCTTTATAATAATACCATTATTATGGTCTATGAGGGTGTAAAGGTAACAACCAAGACCAACCCATTTATAATTAAGTTGAACTCAAGTAAATCGTATCTAAGCCGATTAACCATTCATTAGTAACTCCAAATACAAATGAAACGAACATCTTAGACTGGTTCGGCTTGCTTATGGTTGTAGGTATAGTTTTTGAGCAAGCATGCCCAAAGTATGTTGTAACTAGCTTATCCTTTTATAAAATAAATATTATTTTAAGGCATGCGTTCTACCAATGCTGATGGTATGCAAATTTTGGCAATAAAAAATGTATAAGCTAGAGTCTAACTTGGGAACTTGACTCAATTAAGTATAACTTGAGCACAAAACTTAATTGATTATGTTGGAGCTTAAATCTTATTTGGCTGCATGTAGCGCAGTCTATAGATTAGTTTGATGTTATGACGTGCAAGTATTAGATTGCACATAAGCCATTTTAGCTTTTCTGGTAAGACATAAGTCATTTTAGTTGCAACATCTTATGATCAAGTTTGGTTGCGAAATCTTATGGTCAAGTTTGGTTGCAAATAGACAACCATCCTTATCTTGGGACTGATTTGCACTATATTTATTATCTTAATCCCATCCATCTCATGTTATCCTCATGTGATGGAGTTTGGTTGCAAATTGATTTACAACCATCTAATAAAGCTTATATTGGGACTAATTTGTATTGTTGTTGTTATCTTAATTGCACC
This sequence comes from Cocos nucifera, assembly GCA_006176705.1. NCBI lineage: Eukaryota > Viridiplantae > Streptophyta > Magnoliopsida > Arecales > Arecaceae > Cocos > Cocos nucifera. The sequence goes on along the minus strand of QRFJ01001656.1, from coordinate 369,242 downwards.
CATCTCGCCATCTTCAAGTAAGTCCTTGATATTAATATAGTATAATATAATAATATGAGTTATACTATGCTCCTTTCAATATGAAAGGATATCTACTCTCAATTTTAAGATTAGTAATGAGCCATCCAAAACGATAATTCATATTATAGATTATGATCTATATTGTTAGAAAATATCTAGAAACCAAAATCTTTTGGTGATTTCTAATACATACACCATGTTGACACAAAATAGATAGCTTTCATTAAACTAGTTTGCCAACACACGTTGAAATATTTAAATTAAGAATTTATATTATTAATCATTATAAATATATTAAAATATGTAAAGATTGGAAAAAAAAAAAGATTCTGATGCTTAAATGATAATATCATGGTCTTACATTATTCTAGCAATTTTTTATTTCACATGTTTAATATGTAATATGTTGATCATCTTCATATATTATTTTTAATTTTTTAATATTTTTAATAATATTTAATTTAGATTATTTATTATTAATTTTTGAATCAATAGAAATTGATATTCTGATGGTAATGGATTGAATCGATATCCATATCCATTGCATTATGAAAAAACCTGTACCCTCCATACCCATCCTAGATCGAATTAAATAAGATCGGTTCGAGTCAAATTTCAAAAATCCTCTAAGCCCACTTCTATTGAGATTAAACTCTTAAATCTTTTTTTTTTAAAAAAAATCTCAAAACCTTTTCATTCGGGTCCCTTATTTCTTATAGATCTCTAAAAAAGATGGTAAAACAAGTAAAAATAAATGAAAAGCAAAAAAAAAATGAGAACAAATCTTATTTTTTATTTTTTTCATCTTTTTATTATTTTTATTAATTTTTTATTTTTCTATTCTTAGGAATCTTGATCAGATAAAAGATCTAGAGCAACTGAATACTTTTCCAATCGATCAAATCGATCCGATGAACAAGTGGGCAACATTCGATCCGATGAATGAAATCTTAGCTGCCTCCTTTTCTTAGAAAATAATCTTGATCTTATTTTCTCTCCACCATCAATATCTTTCCTATCCAATCCTAGAATTTAAATTTTAGATTGAAAAATATTTGAATATATTTAAAATTAAATATTTTATTTAAATAATATATATAATATCAAAATAAATATATCATTATTTTAATTTTATCTAGTTATTATTATCTTTTCATAACTAATTTCTGCTCTCTATAGTTTACATTAATTTATTACTTTTTAAGACTTAATCACTTGAATTTACTTTCTTTTGCAAAACCACACAATCAAAAACTAAAAAAATATCTATAAAATGATAAAAACATAAATTCTTAAAAAATCACTAACATCTCATAATATTTAAATAATTTAGAGTAATCATAAATATTAAATATAATTAATTTTTTTAACATATTTGGACATCTTGCTTGATTTGCATTATATATTCATAATATACTTTAAGGGCACAACCCATTAAACAAGATAAGATGAGGATTTGATCATCCTTTCTTAGCCCACAAACCATCATCCTTTATATTGTATTGATCCAAATCTTAATTTAAAATCAATTAGATGTTGGCCCTTAAGGATATTCGAGCTCATTAGGATAAGAAAATCCTAGAGTTGGATCGGATTTGAATTGGTTAAATATTCGATGTCTAAGGCAAGTGATTCAAAGATTATGATTTTCAATTGGTTCCATTATCTGACCTAGCCAACTCAGTTGGTGTCTAAGAAAAGCAACGAGTAGAAAATCTTTCACATCTTACATTTACCTAATCGAATTAGTTAGCCAATTTTGAGGTTGGAGTGTTTAAAGATGATTTTAGAATAGTGAGAGCTGTCTAGATCTAGATTAACCCTAGGATAGAGAGTCCATGCTTGCTTAACTTGATTGTAATTAACACTAAATTCAAACCAAATTAAAGCACTCTTCTCTCTTTCATCTCTAGTTTTAGGACTCTTTAGGACTCATCTTTAGAACCCTCCTCTTTCTTTTCTCTCATCTCTCTAAAAACTAAAAAAATAAAATTAAAAAATAAAAAAATAAAAAAATAAAAATAAAAATTAAATTATAAAATAGCAACTTAAAAACGAAAATTTGATTGATTAGTAAGAATAGACCCAAACCCTATCCTAATCCAAGAAATTTCTAAGTTCACAATGAGTAAGATAGATCAAGAACCTTAAATCCTAAAAGACTTCTGCTATCCAATTGGATTAGCTCAACCATCTTGTATCCAATTACCTCAGACCAATGCAACCAATTTTGAAATTAAATCTCAAATCATCAACATGCTCCCTAAATTCATCAAAATTGAGGATGCTTATCTTTCAATAGAGAATTTGAGAATGTAGGATTTGGTGTGGTGCTCCCAAGCCTTGGGAGGCCATGGAATGAACCAGGATGTTTGCTCCAAGAGACTAGGATGGGTGTGAGTCTTAGAACTAGGACAGAAGTTGTCCTAGGATGAAGGCGGTGTGTAGCCCTGTATGGGCTCGAGGTTCAGATGTGAGAACCTTGGGAAATTTGGTAGATACTCTAGAGATCTGAAACATAAGGTGGAGCAAAGAACCAAAGTCAGAAGAAAAATCAATCAAGACAAGGGGTTGATACACATGTGGGCTGGCTAGGATACATAGTCGAGCAGGCTCAGACTGAGATCGAGCTAGCTCGGGGTGCAGTCAAGTCTGCTGTCTCAAGTAGATTGAAGATAGGCTTCGGACAAGACATAGTTGAGCCAGCTCGACTACTGATAGAATCAGCTCGATGGTGGTAAATAGAACTAGACGGAATTTTCTGTTTGAGTCTTAAAGCCTGGTTCAATAAGGTTTTAAGGTGGCTAACATATGTATGGATCGGGTTTAGATCCAGGGGATGAGAGCATGAGAGACATGAGTGTACATGGGCTCAGTGAGTGCTTTCATATATTGGGTTAGCCTAAAAAAGTTTTTCAGCTGAAACTTGGATTTATTAGGGTTCATGTGGTATGGAAGAAACCATAGGATATATAAACTCAGGTATTGTAATCTTTACAATGAGAGAAATCAATATAAAGCTTTTCTTCTTAACTCTCTTTTCTTTTTTCTCTCTGGTTCTAATGCCAAGCTCTAGGTGCCATCATCAATTTTTGCACTTCTTCATATTTCTGGATTAACACCCAGGTTCGTGTAAGAAATCGAATCTACGACTGTGGTTTCGAGCAGCTGTAGGCATAATAATTGGTATCAAAGCAGTACCGATTATTCCAACACTTGGTATCAAAGCCAGGCTGAGTATGAAGGTGGAAAAAGATCAAATTTTAGTAGAGATCAGCAGTGAGATTCAGATCTAAGATTTTATCTAGGCTTCATGAGGAAGGAAGAGATCTAAGGGCTGTTGTCCATCATTCCTAGTCAAGGTAATTTTTAGATCTATTCGTTGGCTATTTTTGATTCGATTTGATCATGAAGAATAGTGGGTTGAAGGTAGGATTTGAGAAGTTTGATGGAAAGGATAATTTCACGATGTGGAAGGTTAGAATAGAGGATCTGTTGATTTAGATGAGGCTAGATTTGGCTTTGGAGGATAGGTTGGAGAAGGTGACAGACAAGGAGTGGAAGTCCTTGGAGAAAAGGGCATGTGCCACCCAAGGGTTTGTGGTCTGTATGGCATGTTGGAGGAGAAGACACCCAAGGGTTTGTGGTCGAGATTACATCAATTATATATGGAGAAAAATATGTACAACAAGTTGGTGCTAAAGAAGCAACTGTATAGCCTTCGGATGCAGGAGGACTAGGATGTTGTAGATAATATTCAGC